>CANYBF010828312.1:0-12132 GCA_948192965.1 Dalechampia spathulata
TTTATATATTTTATTAAATCTTAAAATGTTTATTTAATATAAGTTTTGTAAGTGTTTATTTTATGAAAATAGTAGACTTATAATTTAATAATAAATAATAGTATATTAACATAAGTTTTAATAAAAGATGTATTTTGAAAATAAATATTATATTTATTATTCTTAATTAAGAAACAAAATTATATTACCACAAATTATTATAAGAGGTATATTTTAGAAATAAATATTTTAATTCTTTATTTATTAGTTCATGATTAAATTTTTATTGATGATATTATGATATCTTCTAGTATATGCTATTTGTTTTTAGGAATTTAGAGGAATAATTATTATGATGTGTATATTATTACTACTTGGCATGATTGTACGAGTAGTAAATGATTGAATTCTTTGGGGAATATTACTAAGTTTACATATATAATTAATTACAGGATCTACTGAGAAGCCTATTCATGTGTCCCCTAGACGCATAGATAAGGGGAAAGCCCTTGAAAGTCAGTACTATCATACTCGACTTAAAATATTTAAGTCTGAGATAATATCACACACGCACTGCATACTAATGATTACGTCGTATATGCTGAGAAACATTATGATATTTATTTTAATATTTTAACGCATCATGTCATATAAATCATATTCATATTTATATAAATCATTGGCATTACATAACATCATTACATGGCAACATAAGGATGGAAAAGTGAGGTTATCTTTATATGCTGAGATTGAAAAATATATTAAGATATTTATAAGGAAGTTAAGTATAGTCGCTTCCCATACGCTCAGTTCAGTCGCGTATGTTTATTATTATTACCAAATGCTGAGTACAGTCGTATTCAAGAAAATGTTACGATTGGGGTTGTGATTATTGGATTGAGTTGTAATAGGTAAATTGATTGATTGAGGGAGAGTGCAAAACATCGCATTCTCATAAATTCACTTCATAATCGCATACATTCATTTTGAATTGGGATGTGGTTTTGTGATTATGAAAATACGTAAATTATTTATGATGCTATGAATAAAGAAATTAAGGTGAATTCAGGTACTACGAAGTGATGAGATAAGAATTCTGAAATTTTATATGTGCGAATATGTTTACACTGTGATTTAAATTTAGCGCTACATTAAATAAATATTATTAACATGGGATTATATGCTTTTCAATTTCTTTATATTTCATTATTATTAATTATTGCATTCATTTTAATTAGTGCCACTGAGTTTTACTCAGCGTTCGTCATTTGATGAACGCAGGTCCGAGCACTTCTAGGGTTAGACGGGAGTAGCAGAGTTATTGGCAGTATGGCTCACGGCTTTTTTGGTTCTCGCGAGTGTAGCCTGGGAATTTTTAGGCAGACTCCTTCAGGCATTGTGTATACAGTCTATGTTTCTTCTCATTTTTGGCAGTAATACTAGTTGTGTTGTTTGGACTATTACTTTTGATGTCACTGGATATCTGTAGTCATGTACATATATATATATTGCTCACTGCGTATTATAATCATCTTGGTATTATTTCTTGTCTCCTTCGTATGCGCTTTAGAATATTGTTTTGAAAAATTTTATTAGCATGTTGATATATCTTGGGTTGATGTATTGTTTTATGTTAGTTTTCCCTTGTAATGAAATTTTGGAGCTTGAAGGAGGCATTTCAGGGTTTCATTACGGGACATGTCTCTACTTAGAGGTGTGACAGGAATGGATATTAAGTAATTAAAGATATATGGTAGGTGAAAAGGGAAGAATTATGTATTATGATATGAGTTCTTAAAAGTATTTTTAATAATTTATTAAGATATGATTAATTAAGAAAAAAAGATATATATATATATATATAGCATGATTAAATGGAAATAATTTAATTAAGCAAAATGTTAAGTGGGTGTATGAATGTATGAATATATATAAATAAAATAAATATTGAATAAGTATTGTAAGACATATGAATATTATAAGTTTTATGAATTTGGTTACTTGAATGATTAAACAACAATAGAATTAAAGAAATAAGTATAAGAAGATATTTGATGATAATTAAATGATTTGTAATGAATTATAATATTGAATAAGTTTTAAATTAAGGTATAAGATGTTATTGAATTAAATTAAATTAACATACCTTTTAAATAATATAAGTTTATTGAATTTGTAATTAATGAATTAAGAGAGGATGGAATTAAAAAAGGTATATTAAAAGAAGATAGAAGAGGATATTATAATGTGATTTTAAATAAGTTAAATTAAATAAATTCAGTTAAATAATAACAGAAATACATGAATAAAATATGGTTAAGAATTATTAAATCTAATGTTTATAAGATCTAAAGTAGATGTGCACTATTCTATGAAATGACATGAATTTAAAAGGGAACATAAGTTTTATTATTAATAAGAAATAATATTAAGGATATGATTCATATAAGATTATGAATTAAAAATAAATAATGTTTATGTTGATAAAGGAAGTATTATACTTATAGTTAAATGATGGAAAATTCAATAAAATATAATTTTCAAATAGTATGAAAATCATATTAAATTAATATCTGATACATGTTACATTTGGTTTGAATTATATGATGATTAATATTATTAATATAAATAATGATATAAATGTAAGGGATAATATGGTTTCTTAATTGATATTGTGATAAGTAAATGTTTTGAATTGATGAATAATTGATTGTTTTATGGTAATATATGATTTGTTAAATATGAATAATAGAAGATTAACCATGAAATTAATTTATTAATTAAAGATGAATATTTAATTTAAGATTTATGTGATTTAGAGAGAAATCAACGCATTCCACCATGGAATTAAATTAAGGAACGGATAATCAAATTTGTACTATTTATTTGCTGATGCCTTAATATTGGATTAGTAAGTAAGTATGAACTTACCTTAATAATAACATGTTATTGCATGTTTTATTTTATGCGTTTATTGCATTATATATATGAGTGATCAAAATATATTATGTGTTTTATTAGGAATATTATATAAATTATTTAATAAGGATGACGATTTAAGTACATGATTATAGAGAACATATATGAAGAATATCTTCTTATTTAAGATGTCATTATATTACAATAACTAGATATGGATGATATATTAGTATAATTACAAAGAAAGAAGCTAATGTTATATGATAACCTTCTTAATAAGGTTGATTATTTAAGCTCATATATATATAGTTATTATAGGATGAGTATCTGTTATATTAGGATGCTATAATATTACGTAAATGAATGATAGTTAATACGTTAGAATATTATGAAAGGAAATAAATGATGTATTATGATATTATTATCTATCAATTAATATTAACATATTTAGAATTATGAATATTGTGATTTGTTGAATCTTTAATGAAGGATATGATTATCCTTATATATATTTAATGATATTGATAGTATAAAATAAATTATGCATGGTATTAAATTATGATGTTTTTATATATTCAACATGATAGTCAAACATATTAAGTACATATCATGTAATGAATTATATAAGTTGGAAGGTATAATATTGAGATAGTTTAAAGATGTTATAAGATAGGGAAGCAAGGAATGAAATATTTCTAAGGATATGAGAAGTAAAGTTTATGGGATCTAGTATCCTAAAGGTATCAAAGATTGATAAATAAGTATAAAATAGTAGTGAATGAGTTATATTATCTACAGTTTAGAATTATATTAAAATGAGGTGTTACACCTATGATGTGCTATGATTGGTATGAATATTTAATTGTGATTGATGGTTGATGGTGATAATAGCATAACCTTTTAATCAAGGTCAATGATCGATAATTTAATATGCTTATGTTATGAGATATTCTTCATTATATTTCATGAGAATAAATATATGAGATGGATGATGAATGAAATAGGTGAAGTATGGAATGGATGATGCATGATACATTATCATGATGCTTACATAATTTCATCATAGCATCATGACATAAAGCATACATGTCATGGCATGAAACATCAATTGACATATTCATATTCATGGCATGACATGGAGAATAATTAAGGAGGAAAATAAATGAATATAAGGAAATGATAAAATGGAAAGGAAAATGACATCAAAAGAAAAGAAAAGAAATGAATGTGAAATGGATTCTAGTTTGTTGAACCATAGTAATGATATGACATGAAAAGCAAGACACAATACCAAGCGTGCTTATAAAATGGCCTAGTGTATGAAAAGGGCCAATGGAATGAAAAGAAATGAAATATTATAGGAAAATAAGAGGGAGAATGCATAACATGAATGTATTCCCACAATCAAACATTACCATTCATATATCCTGGAAATTCAGTGGATGAGATGATGAAAGCACTACGAGTGCACATGTATAAATGATACAGAAACGTAATGGTTTTTATATGGTATGTTATTTTGAGGAAGAATGCTAAATATGGTCACAATCTCATAATGATGATGAATTGAAATAATACGGAAAATAAATTAAAGTACATATCAAATTGACATTTATAATACATACCATATTGCATTATTACATAATAAGATAAATACGATGAATGGAGCTTATGCTCAAGAGTAGTAATGATCACGATTATGGAATGATGTATGCTCTAGAATCGTGTTTATTTGGATATGTGTCATGAATAGTGAAATATAGTATGATATGATAAATAATGTTATAAAGGCATTGATAAATAGATATTGATAGTTTTAATGCAATGGATATAGTTATGATAGATAATTATTAGAGCTTATGCTCATAATCAGTAATGATATGACAAGTGTATGATAAAATCGTTGATGCCATTTACATGATAATGTTAATAGAGATAATAATTTATAATACTAATTATCTTATGAATTACCAAAAGGAGGAATACATGACATAATGATGATATGACATTATTAATGATGATGATGATATTGATATTAATAATTATGATGATGATATGAATATTAATAATGATGACGATAATATGATATGCTATATTGATAACGATATTTAAATAATGATGATAAGATAGATTGTGACACTTATCAATAATTATAAGAGTTAATTATAGACTGAAATAATTATGGTAATGATGATGTCAACATATGCTAAAGCATTATAGATTATTGAAACATTATGAAAAAAATAATGTTATATGATTACAGTTTTCTAAGGTGGATAACATGTGGATAAAAATATATTAGAGAACTTAGTTACTGACAAATGAGTTGTGCTTTTAAGTAGTAAAGATTTACCAAAGAATTTTAATATGACATAATCAAGTTGGTAATTATAATGACTATATAATATGAACATATTATGGAAATATTTTTACAATAATGGAATAGTGAATATTGATATATGATTATTAATGTAGTATACACGTTATAAGATTACATTGCTTATAGGAAATCCTGAAAGGATTATTGATTTAGAGAAAATAAGTGATGAGTAGCATGATAAAGAATTAATATAGTATTATCAAAATGAATTATGATCTAAGTATTCTAGAGAATAAATATGAGATGTTTAAAAAAAATTATTATATTCTAAATGATTATATGGTAATGATATAATTATAAGGTTATGGACAATTAACATGTTATTTATATGATAGATGTTTTACTATGTTTATGATTTTAGCACCACTGAGTGAAATACTCAATGTTCATCATTCGATGAATGCAGGTTTAAAAGATGATTGGATACACATAGATTCCAAGGCACCAATTCAACAGGGTTTCCTTTGAAGGCAAGGACTTGGATCAGATTAAGGTTCTATAAAATATTGACAAGTAATTAAAATAATGTTTAAGGCAGCATATGCAAATATGTAATGTGAGATTGATATTCTAAAATGTTTTTCTGCAAACATAAAACGTAGTAAGAATTTTACATCAACTAAAAAAAATTTCACATCCCTTGTAAGGTAAACAATGGTTTTCAATGTTTAGTGATCATTAATTATTCTACGGGAGCATGTCGCACCTCAAGAAGGCGTGACATTCAATCTGTAGGTTAAGCCATCCATAACTAGAAAAATGGATATAAGGGTGTACCTTTATAGATTCTATGTACATTCTATCCATTGAATCAACAATCTTGTTTCCAATTGAATATCTGATGTCGTTAGGGAGATAATGATTTAGCTTCCTTAGAATTTCCTCTCTTTCGCACACCCTTCTAACGAACTCTTCTTCTTTAGCTGTGGGAATATTAAGTTTCTTTTCCAGTTGTTTAATATACCCTATAGCTTCATTAATGAAAAAACTCATACTGTCTTTCTTTTTCATGATCAAGGCTTCCATGAGACCTGTATGAATCCAAAATCCTTTTTTTGAAAGATTTTTAGCATCAAATGCTACTTTTCTTTTCTCTTGGGAATCAAAAGAATTTTCATCCCTGAAGGACTAGCAACATCTTTCCGTTTAAAGTTGTTTTAACATGAATTTCTTCCTAAGCATTCTAAATTTCTTTAACAGAATCTTCGATTCTTTCAAAGAATCCTCTAACATCAATAAGTTCTTCTTCTTCATATAGGCTTTTTATTACACTTGTCCATCCTGTTGGTTTGATAGACTCATTGATTATATCTGCATGATCTAGCTTGGAGTATTTGACCCAATACTCAAACTTTTTTAAGGGTTCTCCAAGTAATCCGTGATCTCCTTATGGACGGATCATCATCAAATAATAACAAATCATCATTAGAAAAATTTTTCAAGGTTTCTTCTTTTTCAGCTTCAACCTTCTTTTCTATGGATACCTACATTTCAATGTTAGAAAAATTTTCTTCATATTCCTTTTTTAGGACTGGGGTTCCTTTAAAGGATTATACTTGAATCTTTTTACAATCCAACAATTCTTTTGTACTCATATTATCTAGCATCTTTGGACAACTAGAGGACCAATGTCTTGGTTATTCATAATATCAACAAAGAAATTATTTTGAAATCTTTACTTTCTTCTTCATCTTCTAAGGACCAAAGCTAACACTCTCATTCTCTTCTTTTGCTCACTTCTGATGACATTGTTTTCTAAAATGTCCCTATCTTTTGCATACCCAGCATAACTTGTTCTTTGCAACAAGATCCATCTGTAAAATCAAACAATTTATAAGAAAGAGAATCAATTATTACTTATTTATCTGAAGGAATATATTCAATATTAAACCTATAATAACTAAACCATTCTTGTAACCTTAAGAGTCTAGTTTGCCTAGACTCTTTAAAGTTCAGATTCATGAAACGTTTAACATATGTTGAATTTGTTCTTAAAACAAACATTTTAGAAGCTAAGAAAATGTAAAGTGCTTTCATACCATTTTTAGCAGCTAAAGCTGCCTTTTCATAAATTGGATAATTCATTTCTGACCCTTTAAAAGTTCCAAACTAATACTTACAAATTTTTTCTGGTTTTCTTCCCTTAATTTTAAGGATTGCTCCACAGTAATTATCTCAAGCATCGATTTCCAAAACTAACTCATCTTTATCTTATGGTAAATTTAAATAAGGTAAATTTTTCATTTTTTCCTTTACCATGATAATAGCCTGAGTGTCTTCATCTTCCCAATACCAAGGATTTTTATCTAACATTTTATTTGATATTCTTCTAAGGTACTTAGATAAATCTTTTGTGAATTATCGAGCATAGTTAGCAAGACCACAAAATCTTTGTACTTGCTTCCTAGCCTCCAGTTTATTAGGGAACATAGAAATCTTTTCAGAAATATGGCCTTGCAACCATATTTTTCCTTTAGAAATTTCTATTCCTAAAAACTTGATTCGTTCTTTAAACCATTCTATCTTTCTTTCTGATAGAATCATTCTTTCTTGTTAGAATATATCAGTCACTTATTCTAAATGACTCATATGTTCTTCCTCATTTTGACTAAAGACTAACACATTGTTTATATAAACCACATAAAACCTTTTTAATGCCTTAAATGCATTATTCATTTTACGTTGAAAAATCCTTAGGGCATTTTTTAATCCGAATGGCATGACCAACCATTCATACATTCCTTGTGCACCATTGAAATGTCACACCCACACTCATAGCATCCTTTGTGTGCTTGCATTTTATGCATGCTTTATGATGGTGGAATGATGAAAGTATGAAATGCATGGTAATGTTATGATTATGAATACCTTGAATTGATATATGTGCCATTAAATGCCTTAGTGATGATATAAAGTTCATAAGATATAGAAATTATAAAGAAAAGAATATAAAATAAATGAAAAGAGATATTAAGTAATGAGAAAGTGTTTAAATTGCCTTAGGATGTGCATTGGGAAGTGCTTATGTGCATGGCCTTTAATAATGCTCAATTATGGAATTGAGACGTAGAATGTGATGTCTTGGCATGCTATACATGCTATCATATGTGAATGCACATGATAAAATGCATAAGAGGAAGTGGTGGTAAAGTTAGAATTAAGTAAATGTTAAGTATGAATTTAGGACATAAATGTCATTTTATGAAAAGAGAGGGTAATTATGGAAACTAAAAATACATATGTATGTGTATACTCATGTGCATGTGTGCATGTATGACATGTATGATATGTATGACCATGGTATGGAATTAGGTAGAAAGTAATTAATTAAAGGAGTAAGAATCCCATTTAATTAAGGAATTAACTATATGTTGACAAGTGTCAACATATGATTGGATCCTTCTTTAAAAATAATAAAATAAATCATAAATAAGGAATAAAGAGAAGGGAAATGGGATTTACCATTCCAAAACTCTAAACAAATTCGTTCACTTCTTCTTCCTCCCCTTCTTACACTTCAAACTTAAAGAAAATCCTAAATCTAAGGTAATTTTTCATGGAAATTCTATATTTAAGTGGTTCTCAAGCTTGTTCTCTTCATATGTGTGCTTATTACTTCATATTCTTGGATATAATTGATGTATGGAGCATGTATGGTTTCTAATAGCATGAATAATTTTAATTAAATGAAGGAAAAATGATGAATTTGGTGAGATACGTGCCTAAGCATGCTTAACATGCTATCTTGGTGCGACTGAAATGAAGTTGGGTATGTGTATGAGTTTTCATGTAAAACCCTAGCTTGTATATGATATAATTGACTCTTAATTTATTGTGCTATGTGTGAATGATGAATTTTAGGTGATGAAATATGTTAAAAGATATGAAAAGGGTGAAGGAATGTGGAAGAAAAGAAGTGATTTTGAATGGGATGTTTGCTGCCTTATTTTGGAAGCATGACTTCCTTGTAGCATAAGGGGAAAACATTGTGTTTTGGCTGATTTTTATGGATGATATGCTTAAATTATGTGTTGGGATGTTGATTGTGTAATTTGAGTGCAAATGGAAGTGAATTAGAATGTCAAACTTGCATTAGATATGAAAGGGTACAAAGAAGAAAATGTTTAAAGAGTTGCTGCCCAAAATTATCATTTTTTGTATTTGGCCCCTAACATTTGGTATGAGTGAATAAATTATAAGAATTCATGAATGTAAGATGGAATAGGGTGTTAGAATGATGAAATTGGCATTTGGTTACATGAAAAACGAAGGGGAATCGTAAGTATGTAAACCCGGATTTTAGCCTCGATAGAATTTTTGACCTGATTTAGAAAAGACTTTTGGAGGCCTTAACATTGTCCAAAAATTTATGTAAGTACTCAAATTAAAGCGAGTCTATTTTCCTATGGTACTAGGTTCATTCAAAAATAAAAAGTATAAGGTAGTCAAAAAGCGGATGCCATCCTCAGGGGTCCCTGACAAGAAAACCAAATTGAAAGGTTTTGTAAAGTGAAATTGCATACTATGTTTTTCTATGGTTTAGGACTTTGTTTGCATGGTTTGTTGCCTTGATTTATACATGGATTGAAGGCCTAAATATCAATGTTCTTCATGGTTTATAATGAGTCCTATAAGGTCTCCAAAAGGATGAAACAAAGTAAGGTAGAAGTAAATGGAAAAGTAAAGTAAAAAAGAATTGACTAAATGAATAGTACCATATACCAAATGAATAGTGCATTGCCTTACACGTTTTAACCACTTAAGGGAAACATGTTTCAAGCTTCCAAACTTTAAGCTATACCCTTTAAAACCCTATTGCTCAATCTTATACACTTATAAACACACTTAAAGGTATAAAAAGGGCTAGGTGTGATATATTGAATTATGAATTTCCTTGGTAATTTATGCGTGCCGAAATGGTTAAAATCTATGATCACTATCATTGGTATGTGATATATAATATGATGGATTCATGTTTACTTATTCTTCATGAATTAATGTAAAACGATGGTAATTGTTATGAATGGATTGGAATGTCTTAAGGTACTATATTACTTGACTGAAATGAATGGCTTTACTAAAAGGGATATGAAATGGTACTGATACAGGTACGACCAAAGAGACACATACTACTCCTCAAGCACACGATAGGGGTAACACTCCCACAGGTTTATGCTTTTCACTTCATGACCTTATGTAAGGTCTTGAAATGATGTTTTATGCTTAAATGCTTATAGTACCGGTAGAATGACTTTATATAGTCAATGTTCTCATATGATCAACATTGTACATTATCATTCAAACATCATTCACATATCATGTCATGAACCATACAAGCATAAAGGCATGTTCATGGCATGTCATTAAGAAGTTATAAGGCAGAAAGAAAAAGAAAGAGATATTTACAAAGCTATATGCTATTAATGTATTGGGTCATACAGATGATGGATTCCCTTGAGGAATCATACAGTTGGTTCCTTATGGAACCACCGATTAATGATGGGTTCATCAAACCATATAGATGTTATATGTTCCTATAAGAATGAGTACCGGTACATATAGGACCCAATACAAATTGTGCACAATCATGAATGCAAAACATGGTCGCATTCTTATTGATGTTACAGAAAAATGAGAGGGAGAATGTAAAGCATGATTGCATTCTCATTTACATACATTGACATATACTATTCATGAAAGTACATATATGGTTGATGATGTGGCATTATAATAGTACGATTATGTAGATGTATATACTATGATGCTATTATATCTAGAATGGTTACAGGAAAGTTATAGGGATACTTACATAGTATTTATTCCTATCTTTACACCGTATATAAATTATTACAGACATGGAACAATATAAAATATTACAGTATGATACAAGTATAATGATATATGAATATTGAACTTGAAATGGCTTTATCCTTATTCTTTTAACATATGATCATGTTATATGCATATTTCTATAGCACCACTGAGTTTTAGACTCAACATTTATCATTTAATGAACACAGGATTGAGACCTACTAGTGAGAATATGGATAGTTGATATACGGTTAGCTGGGGGTTAGATTTTGGAGGAAATCTCATTCTCGATGTAGCATTAGATGCATGTAACATACTCCGAACAATTTTACATTATGTAGCTCGTTTGTTAATCATAATGGCAGTAGCCTCCTTGTGGTGAAACCCTGATGTAGTGAATGATTATATAATGTTATATACCTGATGGACAACATACGATGAATGATATATGTATGTGCTGTGTTACATATTATAATGAGATGTAATAAGATACTTGAAAACAAACAAATAAAATGTCTAGGTTACGTTATAATAATTTTAAGCTGGTATTATACTGTGAAAAATTTTCACCACAAGACTCAATGAATATTAACTTATGAATAGTGCTTAATGAATAGTACTTGTAAAAAAAATGTATGCATCCCTTGTAGGATAATTGATGATTCCCATGCTTAGGAGATTATTAGTTATTCTACGGGAGCATGTTACACCGGGGGTATAGGTGTGACATGTTTTAGTGGTATCAGAGCTAAGGATAGCTCGACTTGCAGATAACATATAATGTGACTACTGCCTATGATTAATGAGCTACATAATAGGAGTATTTTTAGTCCTTACTATTACTAACCGTTATGATCCATTGTCGCACCCTAATTTTTGAGCTTCTCGGATTGATTGGGATGAATCGAGCCTATCTCCTCGTCGTTTTGCCCTCACGGGCATCTTGGTTCATCCCGGTGCAGTTCAGGATTCAAATTAGGGTTGCATTTAGGTCTTTTTGTCATTTTGTGTCTCATACCCGTTCGGGTATCTTTGGATTGTGT
>CANYBF010828386.1:0-18158 GCA_948192965.1 Dalechampia spathulata
TTGAAAGGATTGGATTCTAAATTGGTTGAGTGGTTTTCTCCAGCAATTTTTGTGATGTTAGCCCTCCCATTTAATTTTCCATGATCAAATAAAAATAATTTTGCTTAAAATTATTTTTATAAAAATGAATTTTCATGATCCGGCTCGTGTTTATTCTTTCAATTATTGCCTAATAATTGCTGAATTTTGACTTTTGGTTCGTACTTTTAAATGGTATTAGACTAGTCAAATAAATCCAAAATTCATTTGCTACTAATGAATTTATTTGTTTCTTTTTGCATATTAATCCATCCACATTTTTGGATCGTGCAAAAAACCGAAAGGAATATTGCCCGGGAAGGAGGGGATGCTATTTAACGTCCAAAAACATGTATGCGAGGATATTTAGGTAATAGGGTAGATTATTATTGGCTTGTGAATGTTTTATATTTGTTCAAATATATTATGTCATTCATGTCACATGCCATGTCACATGACACATGCACACACTACTATGCATGCCATGCATATACTGTATGCCATAACATACTATGTTTCGTATGCATATACATATAAATATGCAAATATGCCAATACTCCAAATACGTAATCCAATACGCATAATCAATTAATACGCCTTGCCACGCATATATATGTCATGCCATGTCATATAATATGCCACATCATATGCCATAACGTATATCATACAGTATGCCATACATATACTATGTTGAATACATATTCACATACATACCACTATGCCATGTCATGCATATGCCATGCCATTCATCATCTCACATGCCATGCATACGGTATGTCATTCTCTTCACATGCTATGCATATAGTATGTCATTCATTTAACATGTCATGCATACGGTATGTCATTTACTTCACATGCTATGCATATAGTATGTCATCCATTTAACATGCCATGCATATGGTATACTATACATTACGCCATGTCATGCATATGCCATGACATACATCATTCTCACATGTCATGCATATGATACATCACTTCACATGCCATGTCACATGACACAAGCACATTCTACTATACATGTCATGCATATGCAATGTCATACATCACTTCACATATCATACATATGAAATGACCATTCATCTCACATGTCATGTACATGCCATGTCACACCCCATATACTATGCTATACGCCCAACGCTAAAATAAATCAAAAACATTAATGCATAATGCCATACGCTATTTACCATGCTATATGCTTATATACATGCTAGGTTACCATATCATGCACATGATATGTCATACATGCTCACATGACATGCATATGCCATGCTACTTTATCTCTCATATGTATGTCATACATATGCCATGCCATTTAAATGTCATATAGCTTTATATGTCATTTTACGTGCAACCTTGCAATGCCAATTAAACACGTTGCACTATGTGCTTACAATTACGCTCGCATGCTTGCATGCTTAGGACAATTAATCCCAACTATAATGGTAAAATCAAATTTGGAAACTCATAGAATAGATCTCCACCACCCGAACCCAATCTCTAAAGGGTTTAACTAGCACTCATGCTATGGGTCGGTTGGACCAATCCGGAACCATCCGGTAGTGACTCCCTTACGACTCTTTCAAGTCCGTATTATTCCCTAAGGAAACCCCTTAGAAAGACTGCACTTTCACTCCAAGTGCGGTCCCGGGTCCGTGACTTTCACAAGCCTCGCTCTAGGTCCCGGTAAAAACTGGCGCTCACAATATATTGTTGATGTTTTTGCTTTAACAAGAAAACAATAATATGGATATTGATTTGGTTAAAATAATATGAACTAAGATATAAAGTTATTTAAAAGTTAGAATCCTA
This sequence comes from Dalechampia spathulata, assembly GCA_948192965.1. Taxonomy (NCBI): domain Eukaryota; kingdom Viridiplantae; phylum Streptophyta; class Magnoliopsida; order Malpighiales; family Euphorbiaceae; genus Dalechampia; species Dalechampia spathulata. Next base: position 1,831 of record CANYBF010828386.1, read on the forward strand.
AGGAAAAGAATATGTTTTATATGCCAAAAAGGTTTTATTTTAGGTAAAAGTTTACATGTTTTAAGTAATATTTGATAAAAAAAATATAATATATATATATATAATAATAAATTTTTATAGAAAATAAGGTTTATAGTATAAAATTTTGTAATAATAAAATTATGGTTATGAAGCATTTATGAATTTATATCAAAATTTAAATAAGTATACGAAGTGAAGTTTTGGCAGTTTGATCGAAGTCATACAAATATAGTATATTCTGTTCTAAACAAAAAAAATATAAATATTAATTTTATTAGGACTATACTAAAATAGGATTCAAAGGCTCTAAATAAGTGTTAGATATATGGAATTTAGAATTGAAAGATTTATGAATCTGGTAATTACGCATAAGGAGTTTATGGTAAATTATGAATATTCTATGATGGTATTTAAGTAATTATTAGATCAAAGGAATATCTATGAAAATAAATTTTATTGAAGTAAAGATATAAAAAAAATTAAATGATGGTTATGAGATTTAAATAAATAAATAAGATTAGTTATGATTTAAAAGGTTTAGATTAAACATAAAAGATAATAGTAAAATTTAACCATACGTTTATATATGAATTTTGATGGATCCTCATACAGTAAATAAGGATTAAAGATTTTATTTAAGTTTAAGACATTAAGTGAAATATAATTGGGAATTATTTAAGTAAAGAATATTTGTTGACTATATTTAAATAGGATTTTTTTTTAGGATGTTAAGGTACATAGCATATATTAAGATTAAAGAAAAATAATATATATATAATGATATGAAAGGAGTTTATGATCTGATTATATTTTGGTGAGGAAAAATTACTGTTTTCATTATTAATATATATAGCAGATGTAAAATGAAATATTTTAATTAGACAGTTTAGGATAATAAAATGATATTACGTTTGATAATTATTTAATATTAATTATGATGATATAATTATTTATGCATATAAGTAATGGAATTAAAAATAATCTAAGGTAATAAACACATAAATTGTTATTTTTGAGTTTTAAAAATAATTATAGAATCAACTTTAGGTAATTATGTAATTCTTTAATAACAACATGATAGGATGTACGTTATAGTATTAAATGGTTTATTTATCTACTAAAGAAATGGGTTTAAGTTATGGTTTGTGTTTTTTCTAAAGACAAGTATTTTATGAAATAAATAAATAAATAAAATAGAAGTTAAGACTTTAATTAAATGTAAAATATTATTTAAAGTGAAAATATTTTTAAGGTATTAAAAATACAAAACAAATAATAAATATAAATAAGTCATAGTAGAAATACAGGAATAAATAGAATAAAATTATTAAATAAGTTATTATTAAGATGAATTATGAATGTTATTGATTTACGCTATAATTAGAAATATAGGAAGAATTAAAGATGAATTTAATTACTAATAAAAGATTAATATTGATATAGGTAAATCAGTGGAAAATATTCATAAATCACCGAAGGATATTAACAAAGGGAAGGATATTCCAGGTTTGTGCTAGAATGTTTAAAGTTCTCGATCATTAAATGATCTAAGAGGTAAAGGTTTGGTAATGCATAACACTACAATAATTTAATTTAATTATGCATTTTATATATATCATGAACATAAAGCATTTAACATAAACATGACATGGTGACATAAGGGGGAAATGATGTGATATGAGAAAAAGGCTAAATGATTATGTTGGGCACAATGATATAAATTCATACGGGAATAAAATAATATATTATCATGATATAAAAGAAATGGAATTTAAATGAAATGAGCTCATATGTTAAGAATCAAAGTTATAGTATAAAGAAAGACCTAGTAAATGCGCATTAAATAATATGATGAACGAGGAATAAGAGGGAGAATGCATAGCACAAATGCATTCTCATAAATACACACTGTTCATATTTCATGACATACGATATACTATAATTTGAATTTATGATATAATGAAATAAATCAATTGCTCTTGAATATTATTTTTGATTGATAATTTATCATAGTCGTGTTAAATAATGCATACCTTTATGACATGTTATGAAAATGAAATATGCTGGTTGTTTGACATGTTTGACTTAATGAGTTCTTGGCATCAACATTTTATGAAATATAAATGCTTAAAGTTTTACATGCCATAACTAGCACCACTGAGTTTATTCTCAGCGTTTGTCAATTGATAAATGCAGGACCAAGCAAAGTTGCAGAAACGGAACCTTAGTAAAGCAGCTAGACATATCAACATTTTGTTGGTAAATGGTTTAAGTATTCCTTCAGACTTCTATCATTATAAATTCTCGTACAACTATTTAAATAAAGTACTCTAACAGTCAAATAAGTAAGTTTGGCAAAATTAAAGAAATGTAAAATATGAATGTGTGTGTGTGTTATAACTTTGATGATATAATTATGATGTAAAATCTGAAATAATAAATGGTTTGAATAAATATGAGATGCATATTAGTACTTTGTCTATATAAATAAATAAATAAATAAAATATTTTATGAAATGTATGAGATCCTTTATCGGATAATTATTGATTTCCTCGATTAGGAAGTTAATAGTCATTCTACGAGAGCATGTTACCCAGCTGAAAGACGTGACATAAATAATCTACAACAGTTAGATAAATAGCTTTATATTCATGTTTTTATTTAAAAGCTTAGTTTTCTTTTCTGACAAATGACTATATGTAACATATATACATCTTTATACAATGCATATAAATTATTTTTCACTTTATGTGATTCATATATCACTTTGTATGATGCATATTTCACTTTCTCTTACTTTGTATGATGTATGAATGCATTAATGTAGTGCATGAATTATTCTAGGTTCACTTAAACTTGAGTTTTGAATCAATTTTTACTTCAATTTTTGATTTATTTGAAGTCTCTAGTAGCATTTATGATCTCACAATGATCCTAATGACCTAGATTTATCATAAATCATTCTCATTTCATTGATTTTGGCTTCAAAATTTATTAGTCAAATTAAATGCTATTGTTAATTTGATTTAGTTGTAATTGATGATTAAGATTAAATTGGATGTTGATTCATGCTTTAATTGATTCTTAATAATGTTAGAGTCTTTTAATTTTAATCTTCATGGTCAATTTGGTTGGTTTTGCTATTAAATCAATCTAATTTTACTTAATTTTACAATTGAATGTTATTTTAATTGTAATTTTGAGTTTAATGATGCTATTAGGCTTAATTAGATGTTGACTTTATTTTAAAATGATGTGACATATGATCTTAGAATCTTCCAATCATGTTCCTAATTGATTTTGCCCAAAATTGATTATTTTCATCATTTTTTATGATCTAACTCATGTTTATTGCATTTTTCATGAATGATGTTGATATATTCTATGAGATTTGCTCCTTGATTCATGCTTTCATATAGTATTAAATCGATCAATTATATCCCCACATTTCATTTGTTACCTAACATTGTTTACTTGTTTTATTTGCTTGTGCATCTCTATTTATGCATTTTGGCTTGTGCTATCCAAGGTCATTTTCCCAAGTGGAGGAGTTGTTACTTAATGACTCATATTTTTATTTACAAAGATCCCTTTCTAATAAAATAGGCTTCTATTCCCCTTTCTGGCATGCATATTTAACATTATTCATCACGTACCCTCTATCTCTCTCAACCCCTTTCTCTGGGCCATTATTTTTCCTTCATACTATTATGCTTGGTTTATATATCTACTATAATGTGTACTTTATACATTATCATCTCAGATGCTATACTTATGTCATGTCATCTTATATGACATGCTTATGTTACGCTTGTACTTTTAGTGTATGCTCTAGAGCATCATGTTTTATGTGTAATTAAATATTTAATCAATAAAAGACATTATTCATTATTTAAGTGCAATATTTTATATACTTATTTCACTTAGAGTATTAAACTCGATAATGAAGTCCAAGGTATTGGAATAATACAATGGAAATTCATAAAGAGTTTATGATATGAGATTCTTATTGTATACAAATGTTCAATATCTAAATTACCCTGATCATAGTATTAATAAGATTGGATATTATTAATACAGATAAATCAGCACATATTGTACTTTTGTTAAGGGGTGATTCTCATTCACTATGACATGAGTTATCTAAAGTATACATATGAATGAACAATATAGTACTGGTTCATTGGAGGCCTTGTTAGTGAGATTTCAGATGGATTATTAATCTATGTCTATGAAATACATATCTCATTTATATCAGTAGTGCAAGAATCCTTAGACTTAAGATATCAAGGTTATCTTAACTATGGATTATTATACTTTGACTCTTGTTCTTTATTCCTCCATAGGAGGTGTTCATAGTTGGGAGTTTGGATAAAGTATGAAGCAATTAAAGATAGTTGTATATCAATAAAGGATTCACCATCCCAAATTAAATGTAGGGGTTTGATCTTAATGATGCATGTAGTAATCTTTGATTCTAAAATCTTTGGCCGAAGTGGAATGCCTAGAAGTGAATAAGTTCATAGGGGCCATTTTGGGAATAAAGATTATGTACATGAAAACTCAAGCTTAAGGCATGATTTAACATGTTTGATCATGTATTAAGTTGAAATTAATCCATACTTAAACCTAAGTGAGATAATGGATGGTGAAAGGAGTTCATTGCAGCAATATCTAATAAGGAAGGATTATAGTCAACCTAATGACCTATTGACATTTGGATAGTTATGATGTGTTACTAGATACCACTCATAACTTACATATAATATTATTGAATGAGATTAATAATATTATAATATGTTGCCAACATGTTAAGAACCTAAAAGGTTATACATAAAAGTTAGGGAATCAGAAATAAAGAGAATGGATGTTGAATCAATATGAGATATTATTTCAAGGTTATGTGTTAGCTTGAATTTTTCATATTTATTAGATAGAGCATGAAAAGAGATTTGATTTGATACCAGGATCATGCAATTCTAATGAGTAAAAATCCAAAGATGCAAGATACAAGTTTGCATGTGTAGTGTACATACCATGCACGTGATTGTGCATGTGCATATGTCACAGGATTTCCACATGTATGACTTGACTGAAAGAGAATGGACATATGATTATCACATGCCTAATTAGGGTTTTGGGATGTGTTAGGCACATCATATTCTAACTAGATTAAGTCAAATTATGTATCATGACATATAAGTTATCTAGTCAACCTTAATGCTACCTAAGCCCTATTAGGTTAATTAAAATGTGATTCTAGATTTATAAAAATGCATCTTTTTTGCATTCTTCTTCTTCCTCATGTTCTTTTAGAGAAAAGAATAAGAAAAATTAAATTAAGCATAAGCTACAGAACTCAATCCTTCAAGAGCAAGCTTATTGGATTCGATTTAATAAAAGGCCAACTCTTAAGCTAAAAGAGGGTGTGGCAAAATCAAAAGCTGTATAAAAGGCCCCTAAGGGCATTTGCTTCCATTATCATAAAGATGACCACTAGAAGAGGAACTACAAGGTGTACTTGGAGCAACTCAAGAAGGATTGTCTTTCTACTTCAGGTATATATGTAATTGACATTAATTTCAATGTTGTTTTTAATAATAAAAGTTGGGTATTAGATACTGATTATGCATCTCATATATGTTATGATTTGCAGCAATTAAGCAGCAGGAGGAAGCTAAATATGAGTGATGTAGACATTCATGTTGCTAATGGAGCAAGGGTTGCTACATTAGAAATAGAAAATTATATTTTTTATTTGACTTCTAGTTTAAATTTAGAACTTAATAATTGTTATTATGTTCCAAGTTTATGTAAGAACCTTACCTCAATATCTTGTCTAGTAGAATAAGGTTATAATATTTACATTAATGGTAATGGATGTTCTATTTTCAAAGATGGTATATTCTACTGTTTAGAAAATGTTGAAAATGGAATTTATATTCTAGATAATTCAAACTTCATTTATAATATTTAAACTAAAAGGATCAAAAGTGATGATTCTAATCCACTCTATTTTTGGCATTATCACCTTGGCTATATAAACAACATTTGCATGTCCAATTTATATGCACTTAACAATTTAGGTTCATTTGATTTTGAATCATATGAAACATGTAAATCTTGTTCATTAGACAAGATGATAAAATCACCCTTTAAAGAAAAAGGTGAAAAAGTCAAGCAAGCATTAGAACTTATACATTCAGATGTATATGGTCCTATGTTTACACATACAAAAGGTGGATACAATTACTTTATTACATTCAATGATAATTACTCAAGATATGGATGTTCGTACTTGATGAAGTACAAGTCTAAAGCTTTTGAAAAGTTCAAAGAGTTCAGAAATGAAGTAGAAGAACAACTTGGAAAGAGTATTAAAACTTTTCAATCAAATTGAAGAGGTGAATACCTAAGCCAAGAGTTTTTAGACTATCTTAGAGATAATAGGATATTATCTCAATGGACACCTCCATATACACTATAACTTAATGACGTATCAGAAAGAAGGAATAAAACTTTGATAGATATGGTTTGGCCTATGATGAGCCTTGTAGACTTACCCAAATCATTTTAAGGCTATGTACTTGAGACTGTTGTACATGTTTTAAATAGAGTTCCATCTAATAGAGTTCCATTTAAACTGAGTAGTTAACTCTACTCCATATGAGATGTGGTTTAAGAAAAAACCTATGCTTTCTTATTTAAAGGTATGAGGTTGTCCTGCTTATATGAATAGGATATGGATACATGTAAGAGGTGAATATAACTACTTATTACATTCATTGATGATTACTCAAGATATGGATGTTTATGCTTGATGAAGTATAAGTTTGAAGCTTTTGAAAAGTTCAAAGAGTTTAGAAATAAAGTAGAAAAATAACTTAGCAAGAGTATTAAAACTCTTCGATTAGATCAAGGTAATGAATACTTAAGCCAAGAATTTTTGGACTATCTTAGAGATAATGGGATATTATCTCAATGGACACCTCCATATACACCATAACTTAATGATGTATCAAAAAGGAGGAATCAAACTTTGTTAGATATGGTTCAATCTATGATGAGCCTTGTAAATTTACCCAAATCATTTTAGGGCTATGCACTGGAGAATGTTGTACATGTTTTGAACAAAGTTCCATCTAAATCAGTTGACTCTACTTCAAATGAGATGTGGTTTAAGAAGAAACATATGCTTTCTTATTTGAAGGTACAGGGTTGTCCTACTTCTATGAAGAGGACAATATCAGATAAGCTGGATGTTAAATCTGATAAATGCTATTTTATGAGTTATCCTAAGGAAACCATAAGGTACTACTTATATCATCCTTTGGAATAAAAGGTTTTTGTTTCAAAGAATATTGTCTTCTTAGAGAAAGAGTTTCTTCTAAAAGGAGATAGTGGGAGTAAGGTTGAACTTGATGAAGTTCAATAACCATGAGATAAAGTAAATCAACTAATTGATCCTGCTTATATTCTATATGATGATGTAGTAATAGTTCTTATGGAAACACAAGATCTCATATGCTCAACTAGAGTCAAAACTGTACCTAAGAGGTATGGATTCTTTGTTCATGAAAATAAGGAAGTCTTGTTAGTTGAGAATGATGAACCTTTAGATTATGAAGGATTTTTGAAGAGTTTAGAATGTAACTTATGATTGAAGGCTATGCAGTCTGAAATGGATTCCATGTTTGAAAACCAAGTTTGGACTTTAGTTGATCCACTTGAGGGGATCAAACCCATTGGGTGCAAGTGGGTCTTCAAGAAGAATACAAACATGGATGGTAATGTTGTTAACTATAAAGCTTGCTTAGTAGCAAAAGGTTATCGATAAAAGTAAGGAATTGATTATGATGAGACCTTTTCTCTTATGGCTATGCTTAAATCCATTAGAATCTTACTTGATATTGTTACTTGTTTTGATTATGAGATATGGCAAATGGATGTGAAGATAGCTTTCCTTAATGGAAATTTACTTGAGGAAGTGTATATGACACAGTCTGATGGTTTCATATCCACTTATAACAATAAAGTTTATGGACTTCAAAGATCCATTTATAGACTGAAGCAAGCATCTAGGAGCTGGAGCTTTCATTTTGATGAAGTAGTTAAAGAGTTTAGTTTATTCAAAATGTTGATGAACCTTGTGTTTACAAGAAAGCTAGTGAGAGTGCAATTACTTTCCTAGTATTATATGCAGATGATATACTACTTATATGAAATGATAGATCTTTTTTGTAGAATATAAAAGTTTGGTTATCCAAATAATTCTCCATGAAAGACCTTGGAGAAGCTACTTATATTCTAGGCATAAGGATCTATAAAGATAGATCAAGGAAGCTTATTGGTCTTTCATAGTCTATATACATAGATAAAGTGCTAAAGAGGTTTAGCATGGATCTTTCCAAGAAGGGTCATATTCCTATGATACATGGGAAATATCCTTCTAAGGCCTGGTGTCCAAGGACATAAGAGGAGAAAGATTGCATGACTAGGGTTCTATATGCTTCTACAATTGGATCTATAATGTATATTATGTTATGTACTAGACCTGATGCAGTATTCTCTTCAAGTGTTACAAGTAGATTTCAATCCAGTTATAGACAGGAACATTGGGTGGCTATTAAGAATATCCTCAAGTACTTGAGAAGAACTTAGGACATGTTCTTAGTATATAGAGATGGTGATTTATAGATAACTAGATATTTTGATGCCAGTTTTCATTCAAATAAATATGATTGTAAATCATAATCAGGTTATATGTTCATAATGAATGCTAGGGCTGTCATTTGGAAGAATTCCAAGTAAGAAACTACAACAAATTTAACTACAGAGGTAGAGAACATTGTAGCATCAGATATAACTAAAGAAGCTATTTAGATTAAGAAGTTCATTGATAAACTTGGAGTGGTTCCTTGGAATGCTAATCATATTCCTCTATTATATGATAATAATGGAGCTATAGCACAAGCAAAGGAGCCTAGGTCATATCATAAGTCTAAGCATATACTTAAGAGATACCATTTAATTAGAGAGATTATTGGTAGAGGAGAAGTAGAGGTTAACAGAGTTTCCAACAATAAAACGTGGTGGACCCTCTCATTAAGGCATTAACATAGAGAAACCATGTTAGGCTTATAGCTTTAATCGGGTTGAAATTCATGAATGATTGTCTCTAGCATAAGTGGAAGTTTGTTAGTGTATGCTTTAGAGCATCATGTTTTATCTGTAATTGAATATTTAATCAATAAAAGGCATTATTCATTATTTAAGTGCAGTATTTTATATACTTGTTTTACTTAGAGTATTAAACTAGATAATGAAGTCCAAGGTATTGGAATAATACAAGGGAAATTCATAAAGAGTTTATGATATAAGATTCTTATTGCATGCAAATGTTCAATATCTAAATTGCCTTGATCATAGTATTCATAAGATTAGACATTATTAATGTACATAGATTAGCAAATTTTATACCTTTGTTAAGAGGTGATTCTCATTCACTATGACATGAGTTGTCTAAAGTATACATGTGAATGAGCAATATAGTACTACTTCATTAGAAGCCTTATTAATGAGATTTCATATGGATTATTAATCTATGTCTATAAAATACATATCTCACTCATATCAGTAATGCAAGTATCCTTAGACTTAAGATATCAAGGTTATCTTAACTATGGATTATTATACTTTGAGTCTTTTATTTTATTCCTCCATGGGAGGTGTTTATAGTTGGGAGGTTAGGTAGAGTATGAAGTAGTTAAAGATATTTGTATATCAATAAAAGATTCACCACCCCAGATTAAATGTAAGGGTTTTATCTTAATAATGCATGTAGTAATCTTTGATTCTAAAATTTCTGGCCAGAGTAGAATACCTAGAAGTGAATAAGTTCATAAGGGGCATTTTGGTAATAACAATTATGTGCATGAAACATCAAGTTTAGGGCATGATCTAACATGCTTGATCATGTATTGAGTTGACATTAATCCATACTCAAGCCTAAATGAGATAATGGATGGTGAAATAAGTTCATTGCAAAAGTATCTGACATGGAAAGGTTGTAGTCAAACTAATGACCTCTTGATATTTGGGTTGTTATGATGTATGACTAGATACTACTCATAACTTACATATAATGTTATTAAATGAGATTAATAATATTATAATATGTTGCCAACATGTTAAGAACCTAAAAGGTCACACATAAAAGTTAGAGAATCAGAAATAAAGAAAATGGATGTTAACTCAATATGAGATATTGTTTCAAGGTTATAAGTTGGCTTGAATATTTCATATTTATTAGATATAGCATGAAAAGAGATTTGATTTCATACCAGGATCATGCAATTCTGATGAGTAGAACCCTAGATATGCATGGTACAAGTTTGCAAGTGTAGTGCACATGCTATGCACGTGATTGTGCATGTACATGTGTCACATGACTTGCACATGCATGACTTGACTAAGGAGAATGGACATATGATTATCACATGCCTAATTAGGGTTTTAGGATGTATTAGACACATCATATGCTGACTAGATTAAGTCAGTTTATGTGTCATGACATATAAGCTGTCTAGTCAACCTTAATGCCACCTAAGCCTTATTAGGTTAATTAAAATGTGATTTTAGGTTTACAAAAATGCATCTTTTCTATCTCCTTCTTCTTCCTCATGTTCTTTTAGAGAAAAGAACAAGAAAATATAAATCAAGCATAGGCTACAGAATTCAATCCTTCAAGAGTAAGCTCATAATTTGCATGCCATATTTTCCATGATATATTTATTACAATTTTTATCATGTTACATTGCATTGTATGCTTTATTCATGCTTATAAATGCTCACCTACCTAGGGCAATTTACTCGACTAAAATGGTAAAATTGAACTTGTAAACTGAGAATAGATCTTCACTACCCGAACTCATATCTAAAGGATTTTACTTAATACTCATGTTATGGGTTGGTTGAACCAAATCTAGAATCATATGATGGTGACTCCATCTTGTGACTTGTATTAGATCTGTATCATTCCTTAAGATAGCCACTAAAGAATACCGCACTTTCACTCCAAGTAGGCCTCCGATGTGATCTATCAAAAACCTCGCTTTACGTTACATTGAAAGCCTCACCCATAACATTATAACGTAATCCTAATAGATATTTTTATTTTTGCAATTATCATTATATAATTATGGGCAGTAAAATATTTTATACTTTTTTATCAATAGAAATGTTAAAACTATCTAGTGTGTGGCTTATCTAAGTTTTATAAACGATATTTATATATAGGAGGTTATTATGGCATGTCAAAAATTTATGTATAGATATTTTATACAAACAGATAATGGTAAAGTCATAGGTTATAAAACAAATAGTTATAAATATAAACCAAATATATCCCATCGATAAAAGAAAGTTCACAGATCCTTTGTAGAGTGATTAATGAATTCCTAATTATATAATTTTTATTAACCATTCTACAAGAGCATGTTTCACCAATCGGGTGCGATATGTTATAGTGGTATCAAAGCTAGCTCATGATATTAAATTTAGAAATTTTGCAAAATTTTATTTTTACTACCTATAAATGATATGTTGCATAACTAAGAATAATGTTATAATTTTAGTACTAACTTGTGTGATTTAATTAAATTTTATTATAGAGTTAGCAGAAATGACTGATAGGGCTATGATAATTGGGAGAGAATGTAGAGGTAATCAAGATCCATAGGAGGTACATTTAAGGCTGGTAATAGAGCTAGGGCCATATAAACTCCCATAGAGCAAGTTGAACCAATTAAGAGGGTACCTTGAACCAATTGAGAAGGTACCTCATATAGAACAACCAACAACATCTACAGTAGATCTAGTAGCTACATAAATAGCTAATCTCTTATAGATAAATAGTTAAGAGAGAGCCAGCTTGGAAGGATTTTAAGAAACTGAGACTGTATTGGGCAATAGATTTTTATGGGACTACAGATCCCTATATTGTTGAGATGTGGTTAGAGAGGACTAAACGGGTATTGAGAAAGCTTGATTGCAATGCTCTAATGAAATTTGAGTACATTATTTCACTACTCTATGATGATGCATACGAGTGGTGGAAGACAGTGCTCGAGGGAAGTTCAGAAGCCTTTTCAAGCCTAGACAGATGAGTTATAGACCATTGATACCTAGATGACCATAATTTAGCTAGTTTATTAGAATGAGGTGATATAGGATTTAGACCATGTTCCATATGTGATAGATATTATTCTGGAGTTTACAAAATGGGAACTGGAGTATATTATAGGTATAGAGGGTTCATGCTACTTTAATAGAGGCTATATAGTTTGTAGGGTTATAGCTTTACACACTATAATAAAGGGAGGTAGTTACAGACATCATACATTTATTAAGCCTACTTCTTTAATTTAACAAATTAGTGACAGAGGTAGAAGTAGAGGCAAGAGTAGAGCTAAGATGGGTAAAGACAGTAGTCAGAGTTCAGTTAATCAAAGCCTAACCTATGGAGCTCTAACCAGAGTTTATACTATGCACTAGCGAGAGGATGCACCAGCTATAGATGTGGTAGTTGGTAATTTTGTAAATCTCTAATCATGAAGCATTGATTTTATTTGACCTTAGATCATTTCATTCATATATAAATATTGGCTTGCTTGCTTATCCGATTTCAATTATGAAAACCTGGGATATGATATTATGGTGTCTAGTTCATTATGATATGATATTATGGTCATGCATGGTGTTAACTTTCCATCTAACTTGATTGAAATGTCATTTAAAGAATATGATATGATACTAGAGATAAATTAGTTATTGAAATATCAAGTAATGGTTGATTTTAAATTGAAGATAGTGGTTTTTCAAAGATCCTATTTATACTAGTGTCAAGATATAGGGTAGTAAACTACTTGCAATGACTACTATTATCTCAATAATTACTGCCAGAAAATTGTTGATACAGGGTTGTGAAGTATTTTTAGCATATGTGATAGATATCTGGTTAGAAAGACTAAAGCTCAGTGAGATACCTATAGTTTATGATTTTTCAGATATCTTTCTAGAAGAATTGCTAGGATTACTACTAGTTAGAGAAGTAGAGTTTGAGATTGAGGTAATGCCAGGTACAAAGCCAATATCAATCATACCTTATCGAATAGCATCAATGAAATTGAAAGAGTTGAAGGCTCAGTTACAAGAACTGTTAGATAAGGGCTTCATTAGATCAAGTGAATCACCATGGGAAGTACCAATATTGTTTATTAAAAAGAAAGATGGCACACTATGGTTGTGTACAGACTACAAACAACTGAACAAAGTTACAATGAAGAACAATATCCCTTACCATGGATTGATGATTTATTTTTATCAGTTGAAAGATTCCTCAGTATTCTTGAAGATAAATTTATGATTAGGGTATTATTACCTCTAGGTAAATGACAATTACATAGCGAAGACTATCTTTCAGACTCAGTATGGTCATTATGAGTTTTTGGTGATGTTGTTTGGGTTGATTAATGCACCAACAATATTTATGGCATTAATGAATATTATATTTAAACAATACCTAGACCAGTTCATGGTTGTGTTTATTGATGTTATTCTAGTGTATTCATGAAATAGAGAAGAATATGATTTGCATCTTTAAGCTATTTTACAGACATTATAGGAAAAATAATTATATGATAAACTATCTAAATGTGATATTTGGTTAGAACAAGTGTCTTTACTAAGGTATGTGATATCAGTATATGTAATTAGAGTTTATACTTATAAAATTGAAGTAGTTATTAACTGGCAACCATTGAAGAATGTTAGTGTAGTTCATAGTTTTCTAGGTTTAGCTATTTATTATAGATGATTTATTAGGGGATTTTATATGATTGTTGTTCCACTTACCCAATTACTTTGAAAGGATGTCTCTTTGGAATGGATAAACAGATGTCAGAAGAGTTTTAATTGGCTAAAAGAATATTTTACCCAAGCTCTAATATTTACTTTGCCTACTCTAAGTAAAAATACATGATATATAATGATGCATCTTTGAATGGGTTAGGCTGTGTACTAATGCAAGATCAATAGGTGATAGCATATGCTTCCAGATAGTTGAACACACATGAGAGAAATTATACAACACATGACCTAGAGTTAACAACTATAGTATTTGCATTGAAGATCTAATGATACTATTTATATAGGAAAAATGTTACATTTACAAAGATCATAAAAGTCTGAAGTATTTGAGCATACAAAAAGAGTTGAATCTAAGACAGAGGTGTTGGATAGAACTGATTAAAGGCTATGATTACTAATTGATTTATCATCTGGGGAAAGCTAATTTGGTGGTAGACACAATTAGCAGGAAACCCTTTGCTCATTTATAAGTTACACCCTTGATGTTAGTTCAAGAAGTATAAGATTGAATGCTTTACTTGAATTTCAATCAAATGATAGTATAATCGCCAGTTATAAATGAAGCCTATACTAATTGACCACATAAAAGAAGCTATAGTAAATAATGAAGAGTATCAAAAATAAATGCATAAGGTACAAACAGGCAAGCAAACAAACTATTCTATTAATTTTGATGGATCATCATGATACAAAAATAAGAGCTATGTATCCACAAATGAAGATTTGAAGAGACAGATACTTCAAAAAGCCCATGATTCACTATATTCCTATCATTCAGGTAACTCAAAAATGTATAGAGATCTGAAACAACATTATTGGTGGATAAGAATGAAGAAATCTATTGTAGAATATGTTGCTCGTTGTTTGACTTATCAATAGGTAAAAGCAAAATATCTGGTGCCAGTTAAATTACTTAATCAATTACTTATGGAATTGATATTATGGATTTTATAATAGGGTTACCTTTGATATAGAGTAAAGTACTATGGATTTTATAATAGTGTTACCTTTGATATAGAGGAAACATGATGCAATTTGGGTAATAGTAGACAAATTAATGAAGTTAGCATATTTCTTATATGTATGGATGGATTATAGATTAGAATGATTAGCAAAACTACACATACAGGAGAATGTTAGACTACATAGAATTCCAGTATCAATAATATCAGATAAAGATCCTCGATTTACTTCAAGATTTTGGGGGAGTCTTCACAGAGCTTTGGGAATTAATATGCACTTCAGTATAGCTTTTCACCCATAAAAAAAGATGAATCTAAAAGAATTATACAAATATTAGAAGATATGCTGCAAGCATGTGTTTTTGAATGGGAAGGCAGTTGGGATAGATATATACCATTGATGGAATTCACATATAATAACAGTTATCAATATAGCATATAGATGGTTCCAAATGAAGCACTGTATGGAAGAAGGTGTAGGATATCACTTAATTGGGATGAAGTTAAGGAAAGAAGACTATTAGGGCCTGATTTGGTACAAGAAACAAAAGACAATCAAATTAATTAAAGAATAACTAAAGTTCCATTAGATAGACATAAATTTTACATTGATATGAAACAAAGGGATATTAACACAATGTGGACGATAAAGTATTTTTGAAAGTGTCACCCTGGAAATAGATAATGAAATTCAATCAGAAGGATTGAGTCTTAGATTTATTGGGCTGTATGAAATACTCAAACGAATTAGACCATTAGCTTTTAGTTGATATTACCATAAGAACTAGATATAATACTGTCGCACCTTAATTTTGGATCGGTCGGATTGATTGGGATGAATCGAGCCTATCTCCTCGTTGTTTTGCCCTCACGGGCATCTTGGTTCATCCTGGTGCAGTTTAGGGTTTAATTTAGGGTTGCATTTAGGTCTTTTTGTCTTTATGAGTCTCATACCCATTCGGGTATCCTTGGATTCTGTTAGGGTATGGCACTTACCCTTTCGGGTAAGTTTGATCTTACCCGTTTGGGCATGTATCTTACCCGTTCGGGTAAGTTGTCATACCCGTTTCGCTTCATTAGTATACCCGATCGGGTATGTTCTAGGATCTGTTATAATTTGAAAGGTAGTTATTTTGGCGGGAGGAAGGATTTTCTTAAGGTTTTCAAAACTTATTTTTCTCTCAATCTGATCAAAAGAACGCGATTTTGCAACTTCATTTTAGCCTTAAATCTAATTGAATTTGATTGAATCACATTGGAACTAACTTGTTTTGATTAGTTTTAATCAAAATTCTAAAAATCTAATTAGTTTGATTAGAATTTTGAGTTTGATTCTTACCTAAGCATTGGATTGCATTGGATTTCTGATTGGAAACTTCAAGTTGCATTGGAGAATCAACCTAGGTAATCTCTAT
>CANYBF010828450.1:0-21137 GCA_948192965.1 Dalechampia spathulata
CTGCTCGCACTTATCCAAGCTCTTACGGCTTCAAACTACTCAATTCGGGTGAGTTCTAATGTTTAGAAATGTTTAGGACGAATTTAGGGAAGAAAATAAGGAAGAAGCTTATGAAAGAAGTTAGGTTTCATCTGTTAAAAACAGCCTCAAAAGTCACGTACGGCCGTACCAAATACTCGTACGCCCGTACCAACCCCAAAAGTCTGACAACCTAATTTTCCTGTGAGCATCGGTACGGCCGTACACCCATCTGGTTTGCCCGTATGCCCAAGTTCCTGCGAGCCCTACTGACAAACCTAATTTCCTGCGAGTTGGCGTCCGACCGTACCGCCTATTGGTACGCCCGTACGCCCTCTCCCCTGTCTCGTACGACCGTACGCCCAATCCGTACGCCCGTACCACTCCTTAAAATCCCATTCTAAGCCTCTCTGCAAGCCTAACTCGCCCGTAAAAGTCCCAAAATATATCGTACCGTACCGCAGGGGCTCCGCCCCCGCACCCCCGACCCAACTTACGAAATTCCCCCCTGATGGGCAGATGTCGTCACTCCGCTCCATTCACTCGTTGCGCTTATGCTCCGCTCCGACATATGCCCCTATACCAGTATAAGGGCTATACCTACCATAACGCATACAAACCTCTACCCGTCTCCTAGTGTACAAACTACTAGGGTCTCAACTACGGGTGTAACAATAGTAATTTATTCATGTATTTGTTAATGACATTGAGTGATGCAAGTATCTTAATAAATGAAATTAAAACGTAAGAGTATTTTAATGAAGTTATAAAAAAGAAATAATAAGTAGGTAATTAGACGATAATCTCAAGAACTCATAATAATTTGCTCTTATAATATTGATGAATACTTTGTATCATTTCTTCAAGTTTTTATTTTATCTTTATGCTAGTTTTTTTATTTTTGTAAATTCAAGTTGTTGATAATTATTTATTCTTTTGTTTTTTGGAAAAGAACAAAGAAATTCAGTAATCATAAAAATTTGAAATAATTACATTTTTTAGGAATAAAGGAACAGATTGTTCCTATATATGAGAAAACAAAATTTTCCAAAGTATGAGTTGGATTAGCAAATGGATGCATAAAGTTCAATGATAAAGATTGAAAATTATTTATCAATAATTTCTAATCGTCAATAATCAATCCCATACTAGCTATCAAACTGCTTGGATCTTATAGACAGAAATGCATCATTTAAGCATTAAACTCTAGAATTATATTATCGAGACCTTGTTGCTTACGCCATGAAAGAGCCTCTCATATCGCCATCGCTTTCGCTTCCGTAGTGTGCTTAGACCTTGGCAAAACCAACATCTCGCCCTAACGATAAAACCCAGACTATTATTATTGATACATCCAAGACCAATACCACATTGATCGATATTAATAGCACCAAAGTGACCATCATGCATTAATATATTAGTTAAGTTATATGATCTCATTGAATGTCATTCTGCTAAAACTCGACCAACCATATTCAACACCTAATCAGCATTGCCACCTCTATTATTCCACACTCGCTCATTTTGATCACTCCACAAGCTCCAACAAATCATAGCAGGCAACATATGGATATCATCAACCCTAGTATTCAACAAGTGCATGAACCAACTAATAATTTAATACCTACTTTTACAGCAACATGAATTTGGGTTTGAACCCAACACTGTCCAACGCACAAGGCATAATAAGAAAATATGCTCGTTGTCAAGTTTATATAAAACACATAAACTATCAACATCCATTTAGAACGCAAAGTATTTGTTGTAGGTACCATACCCCAAAGATACCTCCACAAGAAATGTTTGACCTTACTAAGAATCATGGAAATTGTAAGGCTCCATGTTCCTCATGACCACCCACATCCTGAATATATATGCAACAACTCTTAATAAAAAAAAAAAATGCCCCCCTCCTTCCTCATTCCAAAACCATGAATCAGACCATTTGCTCTGAGAAAGGGATCTGAAGAATAAGGTTTTAATCCTGTGCTTCAAATAAATCCTCAATTACATCTAAATCCCACTTTTTCCTATTAACCTCCATAAGATAATCAAATGTTACCTCATATAAACCCTCTTCCATAGGAGTTTGAACAAAACCCATATGTAAATCAGGTAACCAAGGAACAATGCAAACTTTAGTTGTCAAACCATCCCCAATTTGAACTCAACAGCCACGAACAAGAATCCATTGTTTAATATAAATTTTGAATATTTTAATCAAAATTAGAAATTTTGATAAAATTGGAATATATAAAAATGGTTCAAATTTTTCCAATAAAATTAATTTAGATATTATTATTAATATTAAAAATTCCAATCAATTAATGATGAATATGTGGGAATTTCTTATATCCTCTTTAAAATACTCATTTTTCTTCACCAGATGCATAAAAGTCTTTCTTCGTCAAAACGGGAAAAAAAAAAACAATAAAAAAAAAACAGGAAATTAAATAGGTAGATAATTTTGTTGGAATTATTAACGATTTTTATTTCTTCTTTTTCGTAAATAGGAAAAACCAGAACGCTGTCACTTGCTTGCGATTGCAAACTGCTACCGCTCCTTCTGCTGTTTTCAGATCTGATAACTGTTAGCTATATCCTCAGTAGATCTGTAGTTGCTTTTTCACTTTTGGATTCTTCATACATGTGCTGTTGCATTTGGTGGACTCTGATGCACCATATCATTGTTGTTGTTGTGATATAGGAGATTCTGTTTTGATTTTTTTGATTTAACATTGCTTTTTCTTTTTTCTTTCTAAATCTTATTTGTATGTTTTTCTGGTTGCTATATATCCATCTTTTCTTGTTAATTAATTATTATTTGAATCATGGAAAGTGAAGTTTAAGCTATTTGTATTATGGCTGATGGATTGTTTGGGATCATATTCCTTTTGAATGAAAATGAGCATCTTTGAAGTGCTCTCACCTGTTTGTTTGAGACTATCCTTTGCCATGATCCAATTTCTTTCAAAATTTGCAATCTCCTTACGTCCAAAGAATCGAATTTAGTAGCTGTAGACTTTCCAGACACAAGCATTGGCTGTGTCAATTTAATTTAATTCTGTCAGATTTTAGACTTCACACGCACCCATAGAGACATGCTTATTGATAGTAGCTTAAGTTTAGAAGTGGAATTAGAACAGAAACTTCTAGGCCTTCAATTTAATAATGGAGATTCTTAAAGCATAATGGCTCTAGAAGCATAAGATTTTTAAGTGATAGAGAAGCTCAGGTATAGGATGAAATAGAAGAAGCAACTTCTTTCAACTTGTTTATTTGTAGAAAGAACTAGTCTAATATCTCAGCCTTTATTGTTAGTGATCAAACTGCCTTGAAAGCTTTTGATGTTTATTTGTTCATCCATAGCGATACTCGTGTCTAGTCGTGATATTCTTTTACATTCTTGGGAAATAATCTTCTAAGTAAGTTGATGCCTTTTTTTTTTCGATCTCGATTTGGTTTTTGGTTCTGATGGTTTACTTTCATCTTGTTTCCCAGAGACAGGCTTTTGATATTTTTTCTTGAAAGTTACAAAGCATGGGTCGTGGAGTTAGCAGTGGCGGGGGACAAAGTTCATTAGGCTATCTGTTTGGGAGTGGAGAGGCTCCAAAACCTGACAGTAACAATGCTCAACCTACTACAAATGATACTCCTGTTGTAAATAACTTGCAACCCTCTAAGCCTAGTCCGCCTGTAGATGTTACCAAACAGGCTCCCGCTGGTATTAATAGTACTTCTACAAACAACTATTTACGTGCTGATGGCCAGAACACTGGCAACTTCTTAACGGTATGATTTTAGATGATAGATACCACATTTCTGCGTTGGAGATTTTCAAATAGTTCACGTTTTGCATCAGTTCCAGAAACCTTTTTACATGACATGCATATTTCTGAATTTCTTGATTCCTTGTTCTCTTATAGATGACGCAAACTACGAAGTCAAAATTTCTATTGGGGTTATTTTGCGTCCTTGGAGTGATGGGATTTCAAAACTATAAGGCTTGGGCCGATTTTCATGCATTAATATTTAATACATACACATGGAAGCGTTATTTGCAATTTATTGCACAGAAGACTGGTTGTTCCAGAAGGGCCTTTGTGGCTTCAACTCCTGGCCTTCGTGGGGTTTGCAGTTTTGTTTTTCTTTAAAAAAGAGGCATGATGTATAAAATTTCCATACTTGATGACTAGGGAATAGTTGCTTACGAGCGTCTCTTAAACCGGTCACAAATTACAACTGCAATTTCAGCTCTATCAGTGTCTTTCAATTACAGTTATTACTTCTATATAAGACATGACGTGCTTTTTGGATGAGGGCCATTTTTCTCACCCTCTCTCTGAAAAATGGCATTCATTGTAGCATTCATACTTTGTAATGGAATAGGCTAGTAGCCCCATAAATTTGAACAAGAGATATATCTTGAATGCATTTGCTGAAACATTATGATTTGATTGCTCATAATTACATGGTCATTCATTTTTTATCCTCCAAGAGTGTCGTGAAGTAGCCTGACAAGTGACAATTTTCTTAACGGGTTTTAGGATCGACCGTCAACCAAGGTCCATGCTGCTCCTGGTGGTGGATCTTCTCTGGGATACCTTTTCGGTGGTGGTAGTAACTGAGCTATACCTGAGTCTGTAGTGTATTATTCATGCCTGGATTGTTGATTCTTATGGAAACTGGCAACTTGGATGAAGCGATGCTTTCATCAATGATATACTCAAAAATTGTTGGATGTCAGATATAGGTGGCTATTGTGCTGTTTGGCTTTTTGATTATATGCTAAAACATCTGTTGCAAATGCAAGCTCAGTCGGTTTTTTTCTCATTACTTTCAACTTTATCTGTGTTCTTAGCAACATCTTTGCTATTGGTCATGGATTTCTTTTATTATACTTCTACAATTACTAAAAATCCTGAGGGGATATGCCGAACCGGCAGCATAATCGGGATGTTTACAACACTAACGGGCGGTCCCGCCCGACGCTTACACTTTCATGCCACTATGAGATTTGATCCCAATTTCCCTGGTTCAAAAAATCGACGTCTAGAGTTCAATCTAGATTTATCAAAGAGAATCAAACAGCCAATTTGGCTCACCAATGACAAAACTCGAGAGAAAATTTGTAGATATCTTATTATATGGTGTTTTGAAAAATGTACCTACTTCAAACTTGCCAGGAAAAATGAATGAAAACGATTATGGGCTCCTCTTGACAAACTGCATCCAATCAAGCTGCATTTTGTTTAGGAGCAGCAGGCGCAGGAATAATGCCCCAGTTCCTGCGGACTTCATCTAAATCCTCATGAAAATGCTTCTCATAATACACGCACATAAGATCCGTGCACTGCATTCCAGCTCGGACAGCCCAGGGAAAGTAATGCTGCAAGAATAATCTTCTCTGTTTCTCGTTAAATCTTGCTGTGCCACCTACAACAGACATTACACACATTGGAAGGTACATCTGCTCAAACTCTATCACCTTCAATGCAGACTCGCCGATTAGGTTTGTAGGGAGGTTGAATAGTGTGTGCCAGAAATCATGAACTTCGCGAGCCCGCATGGCAACATATGCCAATTCATCCGTCTCCATGAACCGCACTGGAGGACGTTCGTCTGGGGAGAAGTTCCTGGATCCCATGAATCTAGCATATGCAGCACCAAACGTGTTGGGTGGCAAATCCCATGCATGTCCTACTTTTGCAGATATGACTCGTGGTCTTTCCAGAAGTACTGCCTATCAAAAGGATAAAATTTAGTAAATTTACTATGAAGCAAGTATCAGATACAATGTCCTTTGATATAAGTTAAAGACGGTTATTGTTCATGCTTATTGCTTTTATGATGATTTACACGTCTTCAAAAATAAAATCATTATATGCTTGGAGGACATCATAACTAAGTAGACAAACATTGATCTTGGAGCTCCATCAGATCAATCTTTCCGATTTCCAGGATATCTCTCGATACAATCTCTAGAAATCTCTCCAATTATTGGGAGAACATATTTAATGAGAACGAACAGGTCACTGTTTCTCATTCATTCAAACAATCACTCAAAGACTCCTGAGATTCAGGCACTCTACTGATGTCGATGGTAGAAAACAACATCACTCTAGAGAAATTCAGTTTCATTTTCTGACCTCAGATTACTAGTGAATGAGAAAACCCAATGGATTTTCTTAAATCTGATCATTCTTTTGTTGATGATGAAATGCCAAGTCAATGAATTTTATTACAGGTGTACCTTTAAATATGCACAGATTTTATTTTCCTGAATGATGAAATAATAATTTGCCATGGAATCATCAATTGACATGAAGATGGAAAAATGAAATCACCTTGCCTTCTGGGCATCCCTTCATTCTTTCAAGAACCCTTTCAAAAGCGGGTCTCCCAGTTGTTTCACCCAGAGCAGCTATTAAATCAGCTCTTCTTGGGTCTAGCAATGCACCCACCGCGGAACCCACTGCAACTGCCGCCTGTTGCCACCAATTTAGCCTGACTCTCGCACCACCTCTCTCTATCATTGCACCTGATTCAATATAGAAGACTACCGCAAAAGCCACAATAAAAAGAAATAGTAGATTAGTTCCCAGGATCTGAAATCAAGATAAAAGAAAAAGGAAAACAGAGAGATTATAATATAAATAAATAAAGGAAAGAAAACTAATTGAAGACGAAAAAGTTTCAAAATCAAAGAGACGATTAAGGATCTGAAGAATTTAGCGGAAAAGGTTACAGAAATTGTGCTTGTAGCGGTAATGAAATATGGAGTCAAGAAGTGAATAGGCAAATCAAGGTTTACTACTTTCATTAATGCGTTAAAATATTTTTAAAAAAATTAAAAGAATTGCTTTTTGAATGGAGAAAATACAAGAATGTTGTTTAACAATATGACAATTCTTACATCAAGTCAAGTGTGTATATTTTCCTTTTTTTGATATATATATGTATGTATGTATAGTCACACCTAAACCTCTTTAAGATAGAATGCGCCTCCTACGATATGTTTAATAGATTCCGCAACTCTTAGCATTAGAATCTGCTGAACACCTTACAAACAAACAATGGTTTATCATTTAAAAACACTTTTTAAGTTGGAACCAAATTCTCTAGTACTTTCTTTAAAAACATCTCAACGTTCAAACCTCATAAAATGTACCAAAACATTGTCAAAATAAAAAGATGTACTCTACATAAAAATAAACTACACATCTATATAATTAATTTTTAATTTGGGAGACGTTAAAATATTGATTATCAAATTAGAAATCAGAATATAGGAAGAATAAAACAGATTTCAAAAGTCTGAGAAACTTTCAGCAAGTTAATTTAATAAAAACATATCCTTGTGTATTTATCTGAAACAAATAGTAGCTCAATAATTTATTTCAAGTCTTCATCATATAAGGCATAAATTTTCTATGCATCTTTTGAATAATCAAACTCTATTTTTAATTTCAAGCACATCCCAATCAATGTTTCCACATCATATAATTCACATAAAATATCAATCAAATATTTAATAAATATAAAGTCATAGTATAAATTATTCATTACGCACAAACCTTTTCCTATCTTATTTTGAACTGCCTTTTGCCTATGATGCTCAAAGCTCCTACCTTCGCCAACCTTTTTCTTCCATCTATAACACAGTCAAATAAACATATTAAAACCAATTAAAATGCTCCTTTTGTCTAAGTTAGCCAGCTCGTACTTTTGTTTGATCTAGTTCCATCATTTTTTTAAACTTTTGATTAATGAAATAATTAAATTAATTGATATCTTGTTAGTTCACCAGCCAAATCAAAAAAAAGCATCAACCAAAATGATCACCCCTAATCATTTTTCTCAAAAACTACCGCGTTGGTGGTTTATAATCTATATGTCCATCCTATTTAAAACCAAATAGTGGCAACACACACCACAATTGCAAGCATGCAGTTAAAAACTTAATGGCAAACAGATTTATACACTTAGATATGTGACATGTTCGACCGAAAGGAAAAAAAGACGGATAAAATCAACCAACACTTCCTGGGAGTAAAACAGTAAAAAACCCTAAAACCAAAAACAGTAAAACAGAAAAAGGACCCAAAGAGATCGTTATGCAACCTGTAATGTGATAAATCATTCCAGGTAACCGACTCATCCGTATTTCACCAAGAAGAAGGATCAATATAAAGAAAACTGACAGCGATTCTTAGTTATTTTACAAATGACAAATTAAAAAGGATAACAACAATAAGATAGAGATCATAATGAAATGATGGATTAATTAAAACAAAAAAATCATAAATAAATAAAGTGAAATTAAACAATACCTGTCGGTAAGTGAAAGACTTGAAACTGAAGATGAAAATCACGAAAATTGTGACGCCCGGACAGCGTAAAATGGCGGGATTTTAAGGAGCCATGAATTGATGATTCAGTTTTATTTGAAATTATTTTGGATTATAACAACACATTGAGAAAATGATCTGCACAGAAAGTTAAGGTTCCGAGATTTTGTTTCCAAGAACAAAAGAGGAGAGAGAGAGAGCAGAGAAGGTCGGTCAGAACGGTAAAATTTTAATACGTATTAGTAGTATTCTAAAATATTTTAAAATCAACCTTAGAACACCCTAACTTATTTTATTTTAGAATTATTTTTAAAATAAAGTGGAAATGAAACTTAAACTAATTTTGAAATAATGTGGTAATTATTGATATTGTTTATAATTTATTGGTGTTAAAATCGTTAGTGAAGCTGGAGATTTTGCTTGTATGATGGATGAGAATTGTGAAGAAATCATCTATCTAACAGTTTATTTCAATGCATTAATCTCATCCATAATAGTGACTGATTTGATTATGATAATCGGACATTAATGATTGGTTCATTATTAGATTTATGATTAAATAAGAATATTTTTTTAATAAATATGAAAAATTAGAAAATGAAATAAGAAATAAGAAGATAATTATAATTTTAAAATAATGAAGTAATTTTAATATTGATAGATTGATATAAAAATTTAAATTTAATATAATTTTGAATGAAATGGAGTAAATTGTTTAATCATGTAATTGATGAAATTTATGTTAAAAGATTTTTCATAATTTGTTAATGTTTAAAAAATATATTAATAATTATAAATGAAATAGGTAATGAAGTAAGTTTTAAATATTTTCGTGTCAAAGAAAAAATAATTAATAATAATTTCTAAATTATTTAAAATAATAAAATAAGAAATAGTAGTTAATAATAAGGAAATTATTAAAAAATTTAGTTTTTAAATAATGCAGTAATTTTAATATTAATAGAGTGATTAATATTTTTAATTTTAATATATTATTTAAAGAAATTGAGAATGTTTTTGTTAGACCTTAGGTTTTGATGATTGAGTCACGTGTGAGTCAATTTAAGTTATTTGCAACTTTTCAATAATATTTTTATGTTGGTACGGGCGTACCAAATAGCTTGGGTGAGTGGTACAGCCATACGACTGGCCGTACCTAGTTGATACTGTTTTATTAAGTTCGGTACGGGCATACCATTGAGTGGTACGGCCGTACGTGAGCTCGCAGGAAAATGGTTTGTCAGGAAACCTATTTTGGTACGGGCGTATCATTGGGTGGTACGCCCGTACGTGAGCTCGCAGGAAAATGGTTTGTCAGGAAACCTATTTTGGTACGGGCGTATCATTGGGTGGTACAGCCGTACGTGAGCTCGCAGGAAAATGGTTTGTCAGGAAACCTGTTTTGGTACGGGCGTATCATTAGATGCTACGACCGTACGTGAGCTCGCAGGAAAATTATTTGTCAGGAAACTTGGTTTGGTACGGGCGTACCCAGTGATGGTATGATCGTACCACATTTCCCTCTATTTTTTCAACAGATAGATTTGAATCCGTACGAGCGTACATGTCTGGTACGGTCGTACGCGACTTATTTGACAGACTTTTAAGTCTTTCAAACAGCTAATTTTCACAAGAACTTTCACTACTTTCAATTCTAACAAGCTAAATCTTGTAGAGCAACCATTCTTGAGCTTTATTCATCTGTTTCAAGTCAGTTCAAGTTTGTATTCCTCAATTACTTTAATTATTGTATTCCTACAACCTAGGGATTAGGTTTTGTTATTATGGGATTGATGTGTGATTAATCCTTGGGGATTGATGTGTGATTAATCCTTGGGGATTAATTTGTATTTAAGAAGATTGTGAGGATTGCTATTATAAAGGTTTGAGTATAAGCCTTGAAAACATTGGGGTATTGGATTCATTTGGGAATTTATTGTGTAAATTGATTGAGTTTTTTAGTGAAACCCTAAGTTGAGACTTAGGAGAAAGTGGACGTAGGCAAGAGTTTGGCCGAACCATTATAAATCGCACGTGTTGCCTTTCACAGAGGATTTTCATTTGGTATCAGAGCATTTGGTGCTCATTTTCAAAAGAAGTAAAATTGTTGAGCTAAAGATCCTATGGCAACCATTGATAGTCAATCATTTACAAGACCCCCATTCTTTGATGGAATGGACTATCCGTATTGGAAGCATCGAATGGAAGTATTATTGGATAGCAGCGGAATTGAGTTGTATGATTTGATGATGAAAGAGTACTCACCCCCGATAATCACAATCGATGGCATTGTCTCTCTTAAGGATAGGGATGATTGGACAGCAGAGGAATTGAATGCGAACTTCCGGAACAAAAAGGCAATGAACATTCTCTATTGTGCCATAAGTCATGAAGAATTTGGTAGAGTATCACATTGTGTTACGGCAAAGCAAGTGTGGACTGCTTTGGAGACTCACTATGAAGGAACCAATCAAGTTCGAAACAAGAATATTCAATTGCTGACATATGAATATGAGTTGTTCAAGATGAAGGCAAATGAGTCAATATCTGAAATGTATAATCGACTCATGGTGATCACAAAGCTTGGCAAGATGTATCAAAAAGAAGATATCAACAACAAAATATTGCGAGTACTACCAAAGAAGGATTGGGAGGCTAGGGTGACATCAATTGAAGAAGCCAATGATTTGGTCATGCTATCAACTGATGTACTTCTAGGAAAGCTTCTTACACACGAGATTACCCTTAAACAAGGGGTAGAGGAAGACAAGAGAAGAGGGATTGCACTTAAGGCTATAAAAGAAGAAGATTCTTCTTCCACAAGCAAAGGGGACATCGAAGATGAAATGGCTCTTCTCTCCAAACGTGTCAAAAACTTCCTTATGAAGAAGAAGAAGCTTGAAAGGGATGGCAAGAAGCCATTCGAGAAAAGAAGGGACTTCAATCGAAGGGACTTTAATCAAAGAGACAATCCAAGGAGAAATCAAACTGTTTGCTATAAGTGCAACAAACCGGGACACATGAGGAATGAATGTCCTCTCCTCAACAAACCATCCAAGCCTTTCAAAAAGAAGGCGTTAAAGGCTACATGGGATGATGATACCGATTCAAATGAGGAAATGTCCGATGATGAAGGAACAACCAATCTATGCTTCATGGCATTCCTAAATGATGAGG
This sequence comes from Dalechampia spathulata, assembly GCA_948192965.1. Classification (NCBI taxonomy): domain Eukaryota; kingdom Viridiplantae; phylum Streptophyta; class Magnoliopsida; order Malpighiales; family Euphorbiaceae; genus Dalechampia; species Dalechampia spathulata. The sequence goes on from CANYBF010828450.1 coordinate 11,547, forward strand.
AAAAGAATGAGGTAACTACATCATCTCAATCCTATTATAGTAATGATGAGCATAATAATGATGATGATTGTAGTGCATTAGAAGCATTATTGGAAAAATATGATCTTTTGATTAAAAAGTACAAATCACTTAAGAGTAAGCATACATGCACAATTGAGGATAAAAATATTTTACAAAATGAATTTGATTCTTATAAAACAAAACTTGAGAATCTTGAAAAAGAAAACAAGATTTTGAAAAATGAAAATGATAAGCTTTCAAAGGAAAAAGATTTATTGAAAGACAATTTATCTAGATTTGAACAATGTGAGGTTAAAATAGATACTATTTTAAAACACCAAAAACTTAGTGGTAATAAAGGGGGTCTTGGATTCAATCAAAACTCCTCCTACACCTCTAAAGGTACCATTTTTGTTAAAGCTTACACATCTCAACAAAGATCAAATGATTTTAAAAAGAAACAAGTTCATACCAAGACTCATAGAGCACATAGGCATATTAACAAGGTGCATCATTGTTCATGTTCTTGTTCACATAATCATAATCATTCACATGCATCTAAAAAGAAATATGTGCATAATCATTCTAGGTTTAAAAATGTTATATGTCATTATTGTAATAAAAAGGGGCATGCTACCAATAGATGCTTTATTAGAAAGATGCATTGGAATGATAATGTAGATGCTTTTAACCCCCAAGGACCCAAATACATTTAGGTACCTAAGAAGAAGTAAAATATATTTGTTCTGACAGGTATGCTTGACATCCAAGGTTGATGAAAATAAATGGTATCTCGATAGTGGATGCTCAAGGCATATGACTTGGAATGCAAGTCTCTTCTCCTACCTTGAAGAATATTCAAGAGGAGACGTAACCTTTGGAGACAATGGTATAGGTAAAGTTGTTGGAATTGGTAAGGTAGAAAAGAATTCCAACTTTTCCCTTAATAAAGTCTTGTTAGTTGATGGATTAATACACAACTTGCTTAGTATTAGCTAATTATGTGACAATGGTTTTAAAGTAGTGTTTGATCCTAAAGGTTGTTATGTGCATAGGATTAGTGATAATAAGTTAGTTTTTCAAGGAGAAAGAATAGAAACATCTATATGATTGATTTAGATTATATTCCTAACAAAAATGTGGAGTGTCTTATCTCTGTAAGTGAAAATTCATGGTTATGGTATAGAAAGCTTGGACATGCCAGTTTCGAGAGCATCGGCGCTCTCGGGAAGGATGAACATGTGGTAGGACTTCCAAAGATCAAATTTGCTAAGGATAAGGTATGTGAAGCATGTCAAATGGGAAAACAGGTAAAATCTTCATTTAAAGCCAAAAATAAGGTAACTTCTACCAAACCTCTTCAATTATTGCATATGGATTTATTCGGTCCAACTAGGGTTGCTAGCTTAGGTGGTATGCATTATGCACTTGTCATTGTTGATGATTATTCTAGGTTTACTTGGGTTTCATTCTTAGCTCATAAAGATGATGCTTTTGATGCTTTTCAAAATGTTACTAAAAGGATGTAAAATGAAAAAGGCTATTATATTTTCTCCATTAGAAGTGATCATGGAAAAGAATTTCAAAATGAAAGTTTTAAATCTTTTTATGAATCACTTGGTATTCACCATAACTTTTCATCTCCTATAACTCCTCAACAAAATGGGATAGTTGAAAGGAAAAATCGAACTCGTTGTGACATGGCACGTACTATGCTTAATGAGTATCAATTGCCTTCGTACTTTTAGGCCGAAGCGGTCAATACCGCTTGTTATGTCACCAATATAGTTTATTTAAAACCTATTTTAAACAAAACTCCTTATGAGCTATGGAATAGTAGAAAACCAAGAATTTCGTACCTTAGAGTATTCGGATGCAAATGCTACATACTAAACACCAATGATGATAGTTGGGTGTTAGCTATGCAAGAAGAGTTGAACCAATTTGATAGGAATAAGGTATGGACCTTAGTACCTAAGCCTAAAGATGTGTCAATTATAGGTACTAGATGGGTATTTAGGAATAAACTTGATAAGGATGGTGTTATAACTAGAAACAAGGCTAGACTTGTAGCTCAAGGGTATTGTCAAGAGGAAGGTATAGATTTTGATGAAACTTTTGCACCTGTAGCTAGATTAGAAGCTATTAGGATGTTATTGGCATATGCATCTCACATGAACTTCAAATTATTTCAAATGGATGTTAAAAGTGTTTTTCTAAATGGTTTTATAAATGAAGAAGTTTATGTTGCACAACCCCTTAGTTTTGAGGATTTTGAATTTCCAAACCATGTTTTTAAACTTACCAAAGCTTTATATGGCCTTAAACAAGCCCCTAGAGCTTGGTATGATAGATTAAGTACTTTTATTATTGACCATGGTTTTGATAAATGCAAGGTAAACACAACACTTTTTATTAAGCATTACAAACATGACATTCTTCTTGTTCAAATTTATATTGATGATATCATATTTGATGCTACTAATAAAAAGTTGTGCAAGGAGTTCTCTGAGTGTATGCAGGGTGAATTTGAAATGAGCATGATGAGAGAGTTGAAGTATTTCCTAGGACTTCAAGTTAAGCAATGTGAAGATGGAATCTTCATTAATTAATTCAAGTACACTCAAGAGATGCTCAAGAAGTTTGGATTAGAAGACACTAAAGCTAGCAAAACTCCAATGTCCTTAGATGAAAGTGGGAAGCTAGTAGATCAAAAGAAGTATAGAGGTACGATAGGTAGTTTATTGTACCTAACTGCTTCTAGGCCTGATATTATGTTTACTATTTTTATATGTGCTAGATTTCAATCCTCTCCTAGGGAATCTCATTTGAGTGCTGTGAAAAAGATTGTTAAATATTTGATTGGAACTATGTACTATGGATTGTGGTATGCCAAAAATGATTCTTTTGATTTGATTGCTTATTCTGATGCTGATTTTGTTGGAAATTTGTTGGATAGGAAAAGTACCTCAGGTACTTGTCATTTCTTAGGAAATTGCTCGGTTTCTTGGTTTAGCAAGAAGCAAAATTGTGTATCTTTGTCTACTGCTGAATCTGAGTATATATCCGCAGGTTATTGTTATGTTCAAGTTCTTTGGATTCAACAATAATTAAGGGATTACAATGTTTATGTTTCTCGTACTTCTATTAAATGTGATAACACTAGTGCAATAAATCTTTCTAGGAATCCCATTTAGCATTCTAGAACTAAGCATATTGATATTAGACATCACTTTGTGCATGATAATGTGCAAAAAGGGAAGGTTATATTATATTTTATTGATACAACTCACCAATTGGCCGATATTTTTACAAAACCTCTAAGTGAAGAATGATTGAATTTCATCAAACATGAATTAGGAATGATAGATGGGTTATTTTTGAAATAAGAGTGATGGTGGACTCAGGATATTTCAAGAAAATTCATAAAATCTTTCAAAAATTTTCAAAGTCCCCATATGGCCGTACGTGTTTTCGTACACCCGTACGGCTCTTCTACCATAATCTGCCACTACGGCCTGTACTCTTTTCAGTACAACTGTACGTATCGAGGTACGACCGTACCAAATTTGGTACGCCTGTGAGCGTTCCTGTTGAGAATTTCTTCTAAAATCCTTGTACGACCGTACGCCTAAGTGGTACGCCCGTACGCGATCTTGAATTCCAAATGTCTGTGTCTCGTATGACCGTACATATCACCCGTACGCCCGTACGTGACGTGAATTTTTAAGGCATTTTTGGCTCGTACGGCCGTAAGCCCAACCCGTACTCCCGTACACGACGTGAAAAACTGTTTTTAAAGCTTATTTTTCAGTTTTCAACTCATTTTTACTTAAGTTTCCTCTCAAATTTCCTTTGAAATCCTCTCCAAACACATTCCAAACCTCTCACATTCCGTTTAATCATTCCATTTTCATCATTTCCGGTTGGTTTTCAATCTTCTAACTATTTTTACTATTCTATTTTTACTATTTTATTACTGTTTCAGTGCCTTTTTGTGTTATTTTGATTTTTTTGCTCATTCTAGGTCTTTTTAGCTCTAGGTTCTTTAGAGTTTAGTGTTTAGGATTGTATTTTAAACTTGTGTGTCAAATTTTATTGATTTCTATGCAGGTTTCAGTTTTGAGTATTTTAAACCGCATTAAAACTCTACCAAAAATTTTCAAAACCTCTATTTTTCACTATTTCATCACTTTTTCACTATTTTTTTGCTATGTCTAATCCTACTGACCGTGGTGGATCTTCCTCATGGAGAGTCAAATGCACCTATCCTCTTAGCTTGGGCCCTCGTGGCTCCTCTTCCTCTACTTCTGCCGTGAGGATCTTGATTCTGAGTGAGAAAGTCTTCTCTCACTCTCGTTTTACATGTCATCCTACACTCCGCCAAATCGGTTTAGAGGACGACGTTCTAGGTTATTTTACCAATGTACATTGGTCAAATTTCACTTTTCTCCCCAACCACTACATTCAATCTGTAGCGTTGGAGTTTCTACAGTCCTTCTCCTTATCTACTTCTTTTTCTTGCACCTTCCGTCTCTTTAGGAGACATTACTCTCTTTCCCCTTCTGAGTTTGATGCCATTTTTGGCTTTCCCTTTGATGGCATTGCAAATGCCAAATCTGCAGTTTTTGACCGTAACTCTTTCTAGAGGGATATTGCCCTCAACATCACCTTCCGGCCTTCTCGACAGAAGGCCTCCTGTCTTAAATACCCAGCTCTTTTCTACTGTCATAGACTGATATTCTATCTTATCTTCGAGAGGTCAGATTTTAATGACACCATTACTGGCCCTGACCTTATTTTTCTCTACTGTATGGTCACGGGCACTCCTATCCAGTCTGGACGATAGCTTTAGACCTCCTTCCATGAGGTCAACGTTCAGAAGCAGCCTGGTAGGGCTATTCTCTTTGGACCTCTCATTCATCATTTTTCCCAGGAGTTGCATGCTTTCCCTACCATTTTCCCTTCTCCAGGACCTCGCGGTCCTAACCTAGACCTCTCGTTCATTGAGCATTCCATGCTCTTTGAATGTAATGCTGATGATGAGTTCATCCTCCACTCTAAGTATATCTCTTGACGGCTCGCGCACCTTCAATCATTAGAGCTTCCCAATGACACAGTCTAGCTCTATGGTCGGCATGCTATAGAGGTACTTTAGTGTCTACAGGTTCCATTGCCAGAGGACACTCTTGCAGAGTGGTGCGACCAGCCTGCTCCCACTGATGATGCTACACGTCAGGCGGCCCTTAGCCGCAAGCGTCAGAGATATTTTTCTGCTAGATCTTCTTCTTCTGGTGCTGTTCCTGAGCACACTGCTCTAGCTGCTACTCTTGCTGATCCTACTCCTGCTGCTCCATTAGATTCCATTTCTCAGTAGCTTGTTACCATCATTGCTCAACTCGATCGCTTGGATACCTTTGAGCGTCGTTTTGACCACATTGATCAACAGCTTGGCCACCTCACACAGTAGCCTGCTACTCTTGGTCAGTAGCTTGAGTAGCACGTTGCTGATTTTCATGAGTTCCAGACTTCCACCATCCAGACTCTTCATTCCATCAGTTTCATGATGGAACCGTTTATCATCCCTCCACCGAGTCCACCTCCTCCTTAGAACCCACAATGATTTCATGATTTTGATATTGTCAAAGGGGGAGATGTTTTATATGTTTTATGATTTTAGGACTTGTGTTAGTGGAGATTATGTTTTCTTATGTTTATGTTTATTTTATTTGATGTATCTTTTAGATATTTTATATATATATGATGTTCTTTCAGCTTATTTGATTTAGTGTTTAATTGAGTTATGATTACCTTTATTGTTTAATTATTTATCTTTTTTCTTTGTATTTGGTTGTTGATGGTATTATGGCATGTATTCCAAAATAGAGGGAGATTTCTAAAATTCTTTAAAACAAAATGTCTTTTAAATAAGTTTTGCAAATTGAACTTAAACTGATTGCCAACATCAAAAGGAGAGAGATTGTTAGACCCTAGGTTTTAATGATTGAGTCACGTGTGAGTTAATTTAAGTTATTTGTAACTTTTCAATAGTGTTTTTATGTTGGTACGGGCGTACCAAATAGCTTGGGTGAGTGGTATGGCCATACGACTGGTCGTACCTAGTTGATACTGTTTTATTGAGTTCGGTACGGGCGTACCATTGAGTGGTACGGCCGTACGCGAGCTCGCAGGAAAATGGTTTGTCAGGAAACCTATTTTGGTACGGGCGTACCATTGGGTGGTACGGACGTACATGAGCTCGCAGGACAATTGTTTGTCAGGAAACTTGGTTTGGTACGAGCGTACCAAGTGATGATACGACCGTACCACATTTCCCTCTATTTTTCCAACGGATAGATTTGAATCCGTACGGGCGTACATGTCTGGTACGGTCGTACGTGACTTATTTAATAGACTTTTAAGTATTTCAAATGGCTAGTTTTCACAAGAACTTTCACTACTTTCAATTCTAACAAGTTAAATCTTGCAGAGCAACCATTCTTAAGCTTTATTCATCTGTTTCAAGTAAGTTCAAGTTTGTGGGATTGGTGTATGATTAATCCTTGGGGATTAATTTGTATTTGAGAAGATTATGAGGATTGCTATTATAAAGTTTTGAGTATAAGCCTTGAAAATACTGAGGTATTATATTCATTTGGGAATTCATTGTGTAAATTGATTGAGTTTTTTAGTGGAACCCTAAGTTGAGACTTAGGAGAAAGTGTACGTAGGCAAGAGTTTGGCCGAACCACTATAAATCGCACATGTTGCCTTCCGTAGAGGATTTTCAGTTTTATTATTTAATATATTTTAAATTAAAATAAAGGAGGAAATTGTTTAATTGAGTAAGTAATTTATGAAATTTATGTTAAATGATATTCATAATTTGTTCATGTTATAAAAAAAATATATTAAAAATATAAATAACATAGTGTGTAGAGGAAATTTGAAATATTTTATTATGTATTTTTGTTTAAATATGAATAGTAAAGTAAAGGAAAAACTTGAAATAAATAAGTAATTTTGTATATTAAAAAAGATATTAATAATTTTAGATGTAATATTTTAATTTATGTAGTAAATAATAATATTTTAAAAGTAAATGAATATGTTTGTATTGAAATACATTTAAAATTATGAATGTAAATGAATAGATTTAAAAATATGCACCATGAGTTATTTGAAAAAAAATATAATATTGTTGAAAGAAATGGATAAAATAATGTTGATAATTATAAGATATTATATTATTTTTCATTATTAATATATTTAAGTGGTTGGTTTATTGTAGAATACTATGTGAATGTATTTGATAGTAATGTAATTATAAAAAGAAAATGAAAATAAGAGTGAATTATAATAATATAGAAAAGTAAATATTAATTGGTTGAGTACACCAATGAAATTTTAAATAATCACTAGTGCCATTCGTGATTTTATGGTGATGAACCTTCATTTACATCATCATAATTTCGATCAGGTGTGGTAACATTTAGATCAATTTTTGAAATATGAGAAGGTATGAATGGTGAAGGGAGAAAAGTATTACCCAATGTATTATAAAAATCTTCAGATTGACTTAAAATAATAGAAATTAATGGCACCACATTTGATGCAGGTGTAACTAGATATACTTTAGATGATGTAAAGAAAGGTGACATGTTTGTGAATTATGAGAAAAAAGTTGAAGGAGTTTAATGATGAAAAAAAGGTTGAAGGTGTTGTTGATATGACATTGAAGGAAAATTATATTGATAAATAAATAAAGAACTAGCTCATGCATTATCTTATGTATGAAATGTAAAATCAGTTGGAAGAGTTGATAATGATGAACCTATCATGTTTGTAAAAGTTTCATAAAATGTTTAACTATAACTATGTAAAGTCCTTAGTGGTGGAATAACAATAATACCTTCCATTATAAGATCATTAAATGATTGTCTTCAGTAGACATAGTTAGGTGTCTTGTATGTCACGTCCGCACACACATAGCTTAGGCATTTTAAAATTTGCATTTCAAGATCTGTGAAATTTTGATGAATAAAGATTGTTATTTTAGAATGATTAAATGCATGAATTTAAGTCGATAGGTTGTCATGCTTAAAGCATTGAATTATGACGTTGTGCTATTACTAATTAGGTTAATTAGTGATAGTATGATATTTTAATTATGTTAGAAGCGTTAAGTTTAGTAAATATGAGATTCAGATAATTATTAGTTAATAAGATATTACATTACCTTATTTGATTATTAAGTATTTTAGTTAGTCTGTTTTAATTGCTATGTATCAATCAAATAAGTTTATGCTTAATTATTTTAGTATGTATTATCATTTTTATTGTTATTATGATTAATTATATTAATTATGTAAGTTAATTATTTAATTTGGCTTACTTAATTTATTACTTTGGTTAAGAATTAATTAAGTAAGTTATTTAAATAAATTATGAGTTATTTTGTAACAATGGGATTTGTTAGATTTCTTTATTATTTTAACTACTCGTATAATAATATTAATGTTATGGTATTTAAATTTGGTGAAGTTATCATCTTAATTATTATTTAGTATGAATTAATTAAGAGGTTCATTTAATTATTAGATTGTTTAAATGTTCAAGGTAATGGAATAATAATATTAATTAGTATTGTATTACCATGAAATTATTAATAGGTCTATATATATAATTATTAGGTTATTTTATTTTTACATATATGTGTTATTATTATGATTAATTGTAGTGAATTAATTGTTTTATATGGAGTGGCATAATTGTAATATAGATATATTATTATTTAGTAGTGGTTGTCGGTTGGGTTTAAGGGGAACATTCAACAGAGTGTGGGTTATTGGGTTTAACTATTGTCTTGGTGGAAATGGTGAAGGGATGGGTTGCATGCTACGGTCCGGGAGGGGTTCCTTTTATTCCTTTTCTTTCTCTTCCTTCGGCCATTCCATGCTCAATCTTCAATAGTTATGCTTTTCTCCTTCACTTAGAAACTGTGTTGAGTCCCCTTTCGGTAATCATCTTCTTTCCTTAATGTGGGTTGAGTTTATTCCTTCGGTTTGGTGAGGATGTTCCTGCTGAGTTTTCGCTGGGTGTTAAGCGACGTGGAGGATTAATTTAGGAGTCTTCTTTTAGTGTGGTGGAGTCGTTGCTGCAGGGAAAAGTTGCCTATCCTCGCCTGAAATCTTTATATGTTTCTGATGTTGATTTATTCTTGAGGGAGTTGGAGCTCTACATTGTGGTGGCTTGGGAGTTTCGGTGACTTAAGAGCTTCTACATCAGGCATCTTGAATCAGTTGATCTTAATGGAGGAGCAAGCACGTCATGAGGAACCGTGTTCTTAGATGGTCGGGTGGTGATTCTTTGAATCTTGCGTAGGTGGCGAGTTGTGTCTTGCTAGGGAGGTCTTGCATGCATTCTGTTTTGTAACACTTGTTAATTCCGAGGGCAATTTCTAATTTTGGTGTTTTCAAAATTGAAAATTCTGGGTTTGGGATGAATTTATAAAAATTTCTAAGTTTGGTGTGAATTTGGGTTGGCCGCCAGTTTAACTGGCGGCCAATTATGTGGCAGATTACGTGGCAA
>CANYBF010828503.1:0-20142 GCA_948192965.1 Dalechampia spathulata
AGCAGACCAGATTCCCACGCGCGTCAGAGGCAAACTTGGCCGCTGCTATTACCAGCGGCCAACTCCACGTGTCACCCGCCACATCAGCTCGTCCATGCCACATCAGTTGGCCGCCGGTCCAACTCGCTGACCACACCAAATCAAGAAATAATTTCGTTTCAACCCCAAATCCAGAAATTGCGTTCTTCAAAGCACCAAATCCAGAAATCGCCCTAAAAGTTAATAACATATTAGAAATTTTTATGTAATTCGAATTTATCTAACTTAGTAAATAATCAAATAAATATTTAATATTTAATAAAATTTAAATAGCTAAATTTTATCATATTATTCACTTCCACTATCAATCTTACAATATTCATCAATTGATTTGTTATATATAGAAAAACGAAAAAAGATAGAGGAAAATAAAAAGAAAGAGGAGTAGGATAGTGCCCAAGTCTAAAAAAGAGAGGGAAATCATAGATTTGGTGCAGCTTTAACGTTAAATCTGTGAAACGCAAATCCCTCTCTCTCTATATATATTAGTGCCCTTTAGCAAACCCAAATTATGGATAATGCAGTACTTGTCCATCCACCATTTAATAAGTTTATTTTTGTTATTCGAAAAATCAACCAGCAACAAAGAGACATAAGATACTGTCAGAAATAATCAAACTTTACAGTGTAATAATGGCCATTTGGCTATAAAAATAAGCCTAAGTACATCAATCGATCCCCCGTCAGAAATATATGTAGCCACCCACAAAAGAATTTGGAAGGACATTCCAGAGATATCAAAATCATTCTCTAAATCTCTATTTAAGATTCCATTCCAGAGATATCAAAATTATTCCTTGAATCTCTATTTAAGATTTAAGCTTTTTATGAAGAAGAAAACTTAGAAACGTTATTATATGCATTATTTTTAATAAATTTTAAAATATATCTTACAATTGATGAGGTAAAATGGAAATTATTTGGCCATTATGATCATATGATTTGCTGTGCAGATGGGTCCTCCTTATTCAATCATGAATGCAATCAAGCTGAGAAGAAAGAAAGTGGAAGTAAGATTTTGTTAGCTTTTTACAGGAAAGGTAATGCCAAGGGAAGAAAGAGATCTAATGCGAAACACGTAAAGGCTCCTCTCGCACTTTCACTTCAATCTCTTTTGGGATCATTATGTCTCATCAGTGTTTGCCATGCACGAGTTTATTATCAATCTGCAGGATGTATTTAAATTTATATATGTACATATTTCCGCTTCCCTATATAATCCGTTCATGTTAGTGCAATCCTTAGCCAACCAGATCTTCTTGTTGTATGCATAAATTTAGAGAAAAAGCGAAGGAGATTGAGATGGCTGAAAATAAAAAAGCGAAGCCACGGATCAAGAAAGGTCTGTGGAAACCTGAGGAAGACTTGATCCTTAAGACTTATGTAGAGACTCATGGAGAAGGTAACTGGGCTACTGTCTCTCAGAAATCAGGTATTCCTTCATGATCCATGATTCTATTATAGGGCTTCTTTTATTTATTTTGTTGTTTTGGGTTCGTTTTTATTCATCTGAATGCAATAGACATGTAAATTTTTACTGTAATTGTTATTTCATTTCAGGATTGATGAGGGGAGGTAAGAGTTGCAGACTAAGATGGAAGAATTACTTAAGACCCAACATTAAACGGGGCAGGATGTCTCAAGAAGAAGAAGATCTTATCATTAGGATGCATAAGCTTATTGGCAACAGGTACATATATATATGTATTTGTTCTCTTAAAGTTGTTTGTCGTTATTATTGACGTGAGATATTGGAATAATAATTCTATCGCTTTCATGCAGATGGTCACTAATTGCCGGCCGACTCCCTGGTAGAACTGATAATGAAGTGAAAAACTACTGGAATACTCATTTAAACAAGACCTTTCGTCCTGTCAAAACAAAATCCACCGATTCAAACACCTGCCAGAATGGAAATAACGATGATAACAGAAACAAGAGGCAAGGCAATTTGCAACCCAGTAGCGGTGCAAGTACAATGAGCATATCTGAAGATCTTAATGGACAAAAAGACAGAGAAGAGAGCAATGATGTAGCAGGCACATCGATAGAGGAACCGAAGACTAATACAATCGGTTATTGCAACGAATCGCCGGTTGCACCAGCCAACAACTATGGATTCGTGTTCGATGATGAGCCATTACTTGCGTACTTGGACTCCTTGGTATTGTTCGAATCGTTTGGTTATAATGGCCTCGAGACATTCACATAATTTGTAGTTGTATTACGTTTACATGCAATGCAAACCTTCCTGCTGATAAAGAGCATTTCCATTTCCATGCCTACTGTATTCAGTATTTCACGAAAACCTATGTGTAATTTCTGGCTTAATTTATTGACATGGTGTAAGTGAGCAGATATCTTTGATGCATTTGGAGAATTTTTGATTAAAGCTACGATGAAGACGAGTGCAAACATCAGCTTCAATTTGTCAAGCCCACCTTCGATATTGGCCTGACCCATTCCCTGTCATGACCACTTTCTTCCCATACAATATTCCATAAGAAATGCCGCATTTGTTTTATATTTTATAATAATTTTAAATATTGTTTACAGTTTTATAAAAACTAGAATTTTATAAGGTGGATTACATGTTAGAATAATTTATTTTATATATAATTTATTTTGTATTTTATTTAAATTTTTTTAATCATAATAATATTTTTTATAATTTTAAATTAATATTCATCATTTAAGCATTATATATTTATAGAAAATTTTATTTAATATTTTTATTCATACTTATCAGGTATTTCCGGATATCATTTAAGAATATTTTTTATAACTTTAATAAATATTTCATATTCTTTAAAAAATCATAAATTATATTTAATTTATGTAATTTTATTATAATATTAATTATTATAAATTAAAACTATTACTATTAGATAATTAAAATTAATTAAAATTAATTCTTATAAATTATCTATTATAAATTTAATTTAATTAGTATTTTAAAAATTTTAATATATTATTTAAATTCTAATATTGAAAAAATTAAATCATACATTTTCAATATTTAATATTTTGTAACTTTAATAAATACTTCATATTTTTAAAAATAATCATAACTAATATTTGTCTATATATAATTTTACCATAAAAATCAATTATTATAAATTAAAATTATTACTATTATATTATTAGAATAAAATAAAATTAGTTTCAGTAAATTTTAATTATTTAATAAACTTTTATTTTCTTAAAACTGATCATTTCTAATAAAAATAATTTATATTTACATTTAATTTTAAATAGAATACTTACATAAATTTTAGTTATTATAAATTAAAATTATTATTATTTAATAATTAAAATAAAATTAAAATTAGTTTTACTTGTTCATTTTCTCTTTTATAATATTAATTCAAAATTTGAGAGATGTGTGTTTAATGAATCTATTTTGTTTGATTTTTATAGTATAAATTTGCAATAATGTGAAATATTTTATAACTTTAATAAATATCTCATAAAATATAAAATAATTGTTAATTAACAAATACAAATCAAATTAATAATATTTATCTTTGAATAAAATTTATTTAGGTAAAAACTTAGATAATATAATATAAAATATAAAATAATTAGTAATTAATAAATATAAATAAAATTAGTAGTATTTATTTTTTAATAAAATTTATTTAGATAAAAATTAGATGATATCATATAAAATAATTAGTAATTAATAAAGATAAGTAAAATTAATTATTTTTGAATAAAATTTATTTACATGAAAATAAGATAAGATAATATAAAATATTTATCCCCATCATCTTTTAATAATTTATAATGGTAAAATTATTATTTTTACTTATTCTCATTCTTTTTTAAAATATTAGTTAAAAAATTAAGAGATGTATGTTTAATAAATTTACTTCATTTGACTTTTATAGTATGAATTTCAAAAAATTAAATTTTAAATTAATAATGTCCAATATTGTATAAATTTAATAAATATTTTTAAATAAAATTTATTTAGATAAAAATTAGGTAATATAATATAAAATATAAAATAATTAATAACTAATAAATTAAATATTTTAGATAATAATAAAATTTAAGAGAAATAATAAAACTGTCTTTCAATATCTCCCTCCCTCTTTTAATATACCATAATATAAAATAATACATTAATTACAGTTAATAAATTAATTTTGTACATTAATTTATATTAAGTGAAATTTTATTTGATTATTTATATTTATTAGATTAATTTTTATATTTATTTTTGATCAATTTTAAAAAGTAATATTTATCTTGATATAAATTTTTAAAAATAATATTTTATTTTTAAATTAAAATTAAAAGAAAAAAATAGAGAATATACTTGTATTTTTATATTCTTTAATAGATTTTATTTTTAAGAAAATACATAAAATAAATGTATCTTACGTGTAATTTATTGTTATTATTATAATTTTGACAAGACCAAAGAAGAAATTGAGAAATACCTTTCTCAACTTACACGTGTCATAATATTTATCTATTTATTTATTTGTTGTTATTGTTGGTGTTGAGGTGACAGGATAAGAATTAGAAGTGACATAGTATTAATATTCCTGATAATAATAATTGTTTTTAAATAATTAAAAAATAAAAAAATATTGTTAACATCTATAGTATTTAATTTTAATTTAATATATTTATGTTACTATTGTGGCTAGGCTATTGGGCATCGTGCTCCAATAAACCCTAACATCCAACTCTTACCGATAATGCATGAAAATCAATATAAACACCATTAGAATATCTTTCATGGATGGTTTCTGCTTATTCTAATAATAATTATTATATGTTTCTACAATAATATATATATATATATAAATAATCTAAAACTTAATAGAAATTAGAATAATAGTAAAAGAAAGGGAAGGAGTAGGCACTCAAACCCTAGTAGGGAATGCGTATAATGGCAAGCGTCGGGTAAGAATGAATAAGAATGATACGTGGGCGACTATTCGCTTGCAATAAAGTGGATGGCTACACCACACTCCCAATCACTTTCTTCTCGAACGTTTTGTGGTAGGACCTCCTCTTATTCTACCATTTCAATGCCACCACCAACCTCGACTGCTCATTAACAGAACTCTACATATTTTCGACTCTCATTCGGTTTCGGCATTACAAAATTTTACGATAAAGACTCCCCATTGTCAATTCTTGACCGCTTACCCACCTTTTCTTTTTGTAGAGGTTTGAGGAAGCAACTTCTTCTATGTTACCCTAGATTTTAACATCTAGTCCTGAATAATAATCATGCTTGACGATAAAACTATGATCATAACAAATCGAGGTGAAAACCAAAACCAACGAAGATCTCTCTAAATCCGTCATTCATAGAAATTAATCAGAGCAATAAAAGGAAGATAATCAGCGCTGATTATTACCTTATCTGCCACCTTCCATACTATATTCAACTCCACCTTGCCCATCCTACTGGCACGTGTAGTTCAAAAGTCAATCATGTTCTTGATTTTTTTAAAAATCTTAACTTTAGTGACCAACCCAATTCTTTTTATGCTCTGTATTTTTAGAATCATTAAATAATATACTGATTTTGGATTCTTTTTTACGTGCAGTAATTGAAAGAAATGGATTCATTATTGGTATTGGCACATGTTTTTTTTAAATATGGAAATAAGTATTTCTTACGCAAATTACTTATTTATTTAATTCTCTTCCCTCTCTTTCATTTCTCTCGAGGTCTCTGTTTGTCTATTTCAAAGACTGCTGCTCTCCTTTCACTCTCGAATTTAAGATACAATAAAGGAAAAGAGTTGTATTAATTCTGAGTTCATGGATTCCGACAAGAGCAAAACGTTGTTACCAGTAAATCTTGCTTCAAGTGCTGGTCAAGAGAAGCAGAAGAATGATTCAGTTATGACCAGAAGAGGAGCTTATGCTGCCATGTCTTATATGGCTAGTGCAGGTTCATTTCTCGATATATTATCCTTCGTTTTTCTTGGGTTTCTTTTGTTTTCTCTTGTTTCATGATGATCATCGAGTTTTTATCTTGTTAATCTACTAATACATGTTTTCAAGATGCGATGAGTTTTGTTTCTTCTTCTCTTTGTATTTTTTCCCCATTTTTGTTGTTAATTTCTGATACATGGGAATGAGAAAACGCTTTTGATCGAACTAGTGTTGATTGGTCTGGTTAAGATAATTATATGTTATGGAATGACAGTGTTATGAAGTTTATCTATCTCACACCATATTTTTCAGGTTTGATAGTTGATGGTTTATGAAAAGACAAAAGAAAAAGAAGGAAATTTGGAAGGAAAACAATACTAGTTTAATTATATTATTGGCTTAGGAAAAGTAATGTAAGATAATTGGTTCAAGAGGATAATGTGGTGGTGGGCCTCAAGATATAGGAATATCTCCTGTATTATTGATGCCATGAAGGGACACAAAATAATGGAGCAGTAGATTGCTTTGAGAAGGAATCAGGACAGACAAACTCTATTTTGAGATCAGAACAGTATTGCTTCTGATATTCTACTTTGCAATATCATTACATTTTTGTACTACTTCGTATCTGAATCCTGGATGATGGTTTTGTTTGTTATGATAGTGGACGAAAACTCTGGGAATTTGGATTTTGGTGGTTAGATTAGAGGGAGGGAGATAGTGATAAATTGAATTATGAAAAGACAGTTATGAATTGATCAAGGGGTTAACAACGAATATGGATGCAATTTGTTTCCGATTTCAGTTTGAAAAATAGGATAACAGATAGGTGAAGAAAGGAATGCGCTCAGTGATGGCTTCATGAATGATCCTCCTCAAAGGAAACTGCTTACGTCTGAAGATCTTTATTCCCCTCAGAACAATGAAGCCGGCCGTATTTCATGAGCATTTTTGCTGAACTTTTCTTTAGCTGAACGTTGAAGTGTATGATATTGATCAAATTTTGCATCTTAATAAAAGAAAAAAAAACTACACTTGATGATCTCCGGGACTGATCTATGTATGGTTTTCTGTTGTATTCATTAAAGAGAACGAGTTAAACAGCAACAGTACTTTCATCATGATGTCTTTGTCTGGGTTTTTCGTTTTCATATAATATTTCTATTTTCACCCGTTTGATTATCATTTTGTACTCTTATATTCAACAGTGCTTCTGGTAATGTTCAACAAAGCAGCTCTTTCTTCTTACAATTTCCATTATGCCAATGTTATAACTCTTTTTCAGGTATTTTTTTTAACCGACTTCAATTTCCTGTACTGGATCATATATTTGACATATACAAATAGGAAAATGTTTGTGGGTGTGGTTTGATTGACAATCACCTTCCTTCTGCATGCATGTTCCATTTCCAGCATGCATGTTACCTGTTTCTCATCAAAGACCAGGCCATTACTATCTAATTTGTTTACATCGTTTCGTGTTGTGCAGACACTATCTTCTTGCCTGTTTCTTTATGCAATGAAATGGTGGAAGCTTATATCGTTTACAAATGATGAATCACATAGAATGACGTATAACCCAGCAAGACTGGTCCCTGTTAAGACATTGTTTCGCACTCTTCCTCTGGCATTGTCATACTTGCTTTACATGGTATGTGTTTGATATCACAGTCATACTATTTTTCCTTCCTACATAATTTTGAAGGTCTGTACTAACTTCCCCTGTTTTTATTCTTCTGGATAAAGCTGGTCACGATGGAATCTGTGCGTGTCATAAGTGTTCCAATGTACACCACCATTAGACGGACTACGGTGGCCTTCACAATGATTGCGGAGTATGTTTTGACCGGAAAAAATCATTCCTTGCCTGTTATTGGCAGGTAGGCAGCCCTTTGATGCTCCTTTAAGACATTGATTCCTGAAGTGGACTGATTCTGTTATCTGGTGCCCATGGTGACGGTTTTAAAAATAAATGATTCTTACAATTTGAAAAGTTGGACTACATTCAATTAAAGTAGTCTTCGATCCGGGTTTTCTATTGCTAACATTAGCTGTTATGTTTGGGAAAAAATCAATCTAAGGATTTCATCAGTGTGGGGATAATTCTACTGGGTGCGTTCATTGCTGGAGCTCGAGACCTGTCATTTGATGCCTATGGTTATGCTGTTGTCTTCGTAGCAAATATCTGCACAGCAGTTTATTTAGCTTCAATTTCTCGAATTGGTAGCATTTTTGTCCTATCACATTTTGTTTAAAATTCCAAGCCTATTTTTGTAGGTGTAAAAAGTTGAGCAAGTTTAATATGTGTTTTTGATTATTCCAGGCAAATCCAGTGGCCTCAACAGTTTTGGCCTAATGTGGTGCAACGGTGAGATAAAAGGAACAGCATAAGATTCATGTTTTGGACAAGCTCGAAACAAGTATTTGATTTTATTTAATGAACATCTGTAGGGATAGTATGTGCACCGATCTTGCTTGTTTGGACATTAATCAGAGGAGACCTGGAAGCAACTATGAACTTCCCTTTTCTGTCATGGCCGGGATTTCAGGTACTTGTTTATTTTCGCTAAATGAACTGTATTCTTCGAATCAAAGTTCATCACATTCCTTTCCCCTGCAAGCAAGCATCAGGAGAAAGAAGAGCTATGCTTGTTACTATTCATTTCTCTAAATGACTATGTTTCTGCATTTTCCGTAAGTTATTATGGGTCTAAATTTGTTTTTTCAGGTTGTGATGCTTCTATCCTGTGTCATGGCTTTCTTCATCAACTATTTTGTATTTCTAAACACAACAATGAATTCAGCTCTCACGCAGACAATCTGCGGAAATTTGAAGGTACATAGCTTTGCTTATTTTCTAGTCCTTCTACCATCAAATAACATGCCACCACAAAGCCCATCTCAACCTGAATCCTTCGTATGGATTTGCCGGGTCCATATGCCCATCAAAATGCTGGCCATTCTTATTGAGAGAACAAAAATATTTGCACCGAGTTGCCCTTGAATGGGCTAGACTTGTGTGGTTTGACGTAACAATGACCATTGGTGAATCCAAAATTTTGCCTGTTTCTAACTCCTGGAGTAGATCATATAAATTGTCGCATTATTTATTTCGACTTTGCTGTTACAGGATCTATTCACCATTGGACTTGGATGGCTATTATTTGGTGGGCTTCCATTTGATCTGGTGAGCGTAAACTTCTTGCGTCCTTAACTACATTTTACGCTATTTGTGTTCCAATATCACGACACAACATAATATGAACCTGTTTGTTTACAGTTGAATATCATCGGCCAGTCTCTTGGTTTCTTGGGATCCTGTCTGTATGCCTACTGCAAATTGAAAGGGATATAAAAGCAAAACCTGTCGCTGTTTTCTGGAGGTACATCACACAAGCTGAATAGGAATTCGTTTTATCAGCTAAAAAGTTTTGTATGGCATATAGAAATGAGTTTTGGTGTCTTCTGTAGGAGATAGTTTTCGACAGGCTGCTTTGCCCTTTCAGTATATTCTCATGACAGGAGAGTGGTGGAACAAGAAATCAAAATTTTCACATCTGTTGTCCATCTTATCTCACATGATACAATAATATACCGATACAAAGAAGAATTAGATGCTTTAAAAGGTAGCGAAGGTTTCTGATTCGGTTGATGCGTTTACAGGTTTCTTTAGGTTGCTGAAAAGACAACTTCATATCTATATTAAATCTGCTATATTATTTACCAAGACATGGTAGTTTTATGGGCAACTATTTCTCGTTAAGAACCAAACAGTTAACTGATATGTCATGTTTTTGCTGAGTTAGTAGGTAAGTAACATGGTAGATAGAATCTATCTTAATTAAAACAATCTTGAGGATCATGTAAACGCAACTTCATTTCATGCGTCAAAAAGAAGATATTACTTACAAGGCTGATAAAAGCTGCGACACTCGAGTATGCAGAAATCCTGACAGGGTATGACAAGCTTTCGTTATGTAACTTCGATCCTACACACAATTATGTAAAAGAGTTTCAGTTGGGAAGGTTGTGTCTCTGATGCTGGCTTGACCTGCGTGCATGCGAGGAAGAAAAATGTCATATACGAGACAGTTCGTAGAACAAACCTAATAGAAAATAATAATAATAATAATAATATGGGTTTGATATCATGAGTATCAACAGTTAGGAAAGTTGTTTAGTCCTGAAACAAGAGATATCTTTTATGATTTTTCCTCGTATACGGAAGTCGATAGTACAAAAAGAAAGGAACAAACTGAAAAGGGATTGTAGGAACTGGAATTCTTGGGCATGTGTTTCTTGTCTCCGCAAAGGGACAAGTAACTTTGGCGAATTGCTATGCATATACGAAACATACTCATAATCCTATATTTCAAAAAGCTAGAAAGGTCTATGTTTTTGCATTCATGATCCGCCTTTCAAGAAAATGTTGCTCAAAATTAGTGTTGATGGCTAGAATGTTTTTTTTTTTTTTCTTTTTTAAGATTTAAGATTTAAGATTTAATTAATTAAAACCTAAGTGTATAAATATATGTATGTACAAATCAAGAATTACATGTAGTTTCTACAAAAACCTCCCAACCGAGAGAGACCTTTCAAAGACAAGCCATAGAAAACTACTTCTCCTAATCAATGGGTTCTAGTTTTTGAATCGTAATAAAATAATAAAACATAATTAAAATTTTTAAAATTTATAAAAATATATAATTTATATTATTAATGTGTGAGTTCATGCTAACTAATATAACTCTCACAAATAAATAAGTTAATCGTTAATAATTTTATCATGTAATAATTTGAATTATATTTGTACCTTAAACCTTCTCAACTCCAAATAATATTAACCATCTAATGTTTTACAACTTCATGCTCATCATGTTATACAAGATAGCAAATAAAATTAATATAAACCCAATACTTAACATCCTATAAGCAAGTAAAACTGGATTAGATGCTGAATATCATTCTAGTTAGTAACAATCAAATGGGTAACAATTAAAATGTATAAAGCCATATAAATTGATAGGTGAATGAACTAGGCTTGACTCAAGACAACTTAAGAATTAAGACAAGAGATTGAAGATTCATCCAACATCGCTATTTCCGGAACACTAACGTTTGATAATGTTAAGAAAACATAAACATGGTCCATTAAAGTTTTAACAAAATCTCATTAGTAGTCGGACACGGGGGTGCCTCTTTGTCTACCTTTTTCTTTTTCCTTTAATCAAGAACTTTCATGTAAAAGACAATCAATTCCACCTTAATATTGCACTTTACATGTTCATTGCTTGAAACCACACAAGGAGCTACACAGTTGGGAACATATTAATTCCACCAAATACACTTTGTCTCCATTCTATATGTAATACCACATGGGACTTCTCCCACTTGCATGGTGTCATATTCATCACATGCACACGCATGCATGACATATAAAAGCTGAGGTTGTATATGGTTACTAGTTCATATCTCTTCATCTGTCATTTACAATGATTTAACGTGTCATACCCAGATCAATAAATATCGGTGCAAATTTATTATTTAATATTAGAGATCATTTTAAGAAACTAGTTAAGCCAAACATGTAAGCTGTTAATATTACTAAATAATGTAAATTTTAAAAAAAAAATAGAAAAAAAATCAATTATTAATTGAAATCATCATTCTATTCAACTTTACAATATTTGATAATATAGATGTTGAATATTGTGAAATAGACATGAAGAAAATACTATGTAAATGCATGATTTATCAAATTAAAGAAATGAAAAGGGAGAAAGAAATAAGGAGTGGGGAAATTGCAATAGGGTGGTGGGACGCGAACTCATCGCCTTAAATCATGAGCATTGACAGAGAAAAATAGATGAAATAATTAAGAGTTCACTAATAAAAACCCTACCAATTTAGGTTGGATTTCGGTAGTTCTGACAATTCCTTCCCCATCCAATCATGTTATTCCATTCATGTTCGAATTAAAGCATGTCATTAATCGGGTCTATATGGACCCGTCCTGGCAAATTTCCCATGAAATATAATACTAAATTGCAAAATATAGGATTAAAGAAGGTAAAGGAAAGTTTCCGGTTATAATAATGAAAGGGTCCTTTGAGAAAATCTCCGGAGAAAGGATCCCATAGAATAAAGGAAAGATGATAAAGAAAATAAGGGAATAGAAAAGCAAAACCCAAGAAGGGTGTCTGCTATTGTAGGTCCAATGCAGGGCTTCTTCAGCGCCGGTGTCTCCGCTTATGGTGTTGTCTTTGTTTAGTTTATTTTACCTTTCAACTTTAATTTCGTTATGAGATTTTGTGTCCTGAATTGAATAAAAGATTATATTATATATATATACACACACACACACACCCATCAATCTCCTTTGTACGTACTTCTTTTCTGGACCATCCTTCTTCTGACATTTTCAACTCATCTTTCCAAGATTTTTCTTTCTTTCTTCTCTACTCAGTGGTTGCATGTTAATATTTATACTTAAGATTCTTTTTAAAAAAAATGCTAATCATTTACTCCGAGTTTCCTATCTTTCCGACTTAAATTAATAAATATAATTTTTATTTTATTTTATTTGTTATCATTTAGATTATTTTTCATTTATTGACTTATTGGAACATAAATCAAGTTTTGAATAAGTATTTTTTAATTGTAAATTAATTATAATGGATAATAATTTCAGTGTAATTTAATGATAAGAATTATATATATATATATATATATATATATAAACAAATATATATCATACTGAATTTAAAAATGAATACTTAAAGTGAAACACTATAAACAGCGGAAACATGGGTGGATATAGGATAAAGCCGGTTCAGGTTCTAAAATACTGTCCTACTATGATCATCATTTTGTTGCTACTGTAATTCTATATACTAATGACAGACGACACACACACACACACATATATATATACACTTTATCTGCCATTTGGTAACAAAGACAGTGTTGTTATATAGACCAAATTATTAAAGGGGTTATATTCCAAATTTTGAAGATAAAGTTTGATAGATTATAATTTTATTCATTAAAAACTTGTAGTAGATAAATAATTTATAGTTTACACGATAGTTCATGGTTTCATATTAAACTGCCTTTAATTGGTTTAATTCGTAGCTTCACGTTGTAGACTACAAACTACATGTTCTACGTAAAATGGGATACATTTCATACTTTTTACTTATAAATATTAATTGATTTAGTTCATAAATAAAATCATAAACCAAATCTAGATATAAATCTTATTTAATAATATGATGTCGCAGAAAGGAGACGTGTACATAAATAATTACATAAGCTAAGTACAACATATCATCCATCAAAAACATGAATAATACTAATTACTTAATTAATAACAAGCACATCTAATTAAGATAGGGTGATAGTAAAATGAGTTGTGCAATATTAATTTACAAGATACACACACACACATATATATATATGCTCTGTTTTTAGGAAATGTAAAGCATAATTAACTAGCTTAATTTTGAAACGCAAAGCCTGATTTAAAAAGGTGGATGGATAAAATCATGCTAATAATTGTTCTTAGAAAGAAAGAAATAAAGTGGAATCAAAGGATTAATAGTTGTTTTCTTCGAAACCCCTTTTCTTTTAAGGAAAAAAAAACAATTCTCTTTAATTAGGTAGAGGAATATTTGAGGTGCATGCGCTTGATTTTCATTTGAGTACAAACTAAGCATGACAAAACCCTAAAAGTTAACTCCTCTCCTTTGACATCATTTCACTCACCTTCTGCTTCATCTTCTCCATCACCTTCTCATCCCGAGGCCATTCCATACCTAACCCACCCATTCATTCAACCTTCTTCTCTTCCTCCATATCGTCTCTATATAATCCGTCTCCCAGCTTAGACTTCTTTATCAATGTGCTAACCTTGCCAAATATTCTCTCTCTTATGATTTTCGAAACAAGAGTTTTACTGTGTGTGGGTGTGTTCGAATAAGAATATATGATCACTGTTCTATCAAGTAAGATGGATATGGTGATCTCATATCTTATCTTATTCGATGTAACTTCTAACCCTAGTTCAGTTTGCTGTATATGTGTGCTTTCTTTATTGATTATTCGGAATCTGGTTACTGTTAGTGGTCTTTTTTGTTGGTATATACGTCCTGAATGTTCCCTTTTTTCCCATTGCCAAGTACTAGGGTTTCTCCTACGCTTTCTGAAGTAACCAGTCCTTTAGTTTGCTTTTGCCCCACTTTTTTCTGTACAAGAAACTCACCTTCTTGTTTTTCATATAGAATAATTGCTTAAAAATCTTCTTTTCACCATTGTCGATTGTTTGGGCATTTATATATATAGGTTCTATTTATGTATTTGTTGTCTTCTACTATTGCTTTTACTTGGAGACAAGAAAAGAAAAGAAGAAAGGGGTTGTAGGAAGATATGGAAGCAAAGACAGCGATATTGGTGAGGTTCAATCCGAGGACGGATTTACATTTTTATCGTAAATAACGATCTTAGATTGAGCCGCGCCAATATCACTTTTCATTGCTTTTTATTTTCCGCTTCTACTTTTGATTTTATTTGCTTATGAATGCATACCAGTTGATCTCTTGATTATTGTTTGTATTAAATACACCTTTGTACAACTGACCAGCTGAAAATATTACATTTTAATTTAATTTCCCATTTGACCACTATTTTTACCCTTTATTTATTTCATTATTTTATTGTTTTTATAAATGTTTTTTTGATTGTCACTTCAATAAAAAAAAAAGGGTAATTTTTTTCTTAAATTTGAAGTTCAATCCATCCTAAATTTGATAGAATCATTTATATTTGATTTAATGTAGCATTTACCTTGAATAAATTTATAAATTTTGTTGAATTCATCTATCATTTAAGCAAATATTTTTTTTATTTATTTATAAATAAATAAATTTTTGGTGTTTCTATGAAACAAATAAATAAATGAGTGTCACACACTAACACAAGATCCCTGTCCAGATATGGAGTGATAAAAAAAAAAATAGAAGTAGCAATGCAAGGTGACTGAAATTTCGGGTTTCTGTGTGCCAGTTAAGCTTCTGAAAATGAATGATGAATAGATATTCAAGTGCATGTTCACTCTTTCTGATCCATTTTTGGTTAACCATACAGAAGCCCGTACAAATCGTTCTACTAGTTCAGCCATAGACAGGTCGAAGATGAATGAAGTAAATGCGTATGAGCAGTTCATAGTTTTCAATTGGGTGGTAATTAGACTCGAAGACATTACACAAGGAATCAACTTCAAGTTATAACGGTCATAAGTTTGCTGATATTCTGTCTGCAAGCCTGAGATTTAAAGGATTTTTGCTCATTCTGTTCTTAAAACTGCAAACATGTTGCTTTGAAATTTTCCTCCAGATTGTACAACGCTAAGCATTGAATAAAATCCATTTCTGTCATGAAGCTTTTGTAGAGTTCTCGCTATTATCTCACTACAGAGACAGGAAGAGCATGAATGTTTAAGTTTTGATTGAATTCTGTAATATTGTATTATATTATACGACTGCTAACCGCAAGAAGATCGATTGTATTGACAGTACTCTCAATTCAGTTTCTGCGACATGATTCATTTTATGGGCGTTGCTTGCCTAGTGACAGCTAGATAACATTGTTCGACTTCTATCCTGGCTGGCTTCAATTTTAAGTCTGGAGTAAGCACGATAATTATGCCTTTTCAAGTAGGGTCGAGAAATTGTTGTTTTGAAAGTTGGTGTCTTGGAAAGAGCCAGAGTGCTCTGATACAGGAAAAAAGTAAACTGGTTGGTAGCAGAAGAGCCATATTCCTTACTGTGCTAGACTCACAAGAAATCTGGCACCCAACAAGCGAATTTTCACCGTGTCATTCCTGGAAATGATTGCCAATTTTGAAAGTTTAAAGCTAGAAAAGATTCTGATACGATTGGGATACAAATGCATGCCATGATGACATGCATAGGTCATGGTACCCTTTTATGGGAAATGATTAGCCGAATAAGTTATAACCAGATGAGAAGAGATTCTAGTTTGAATGGAATACGAATAACCCTGGTGGTAAAGCGAGTGCCGCCAAAGAATTTTGTGGCGTAATTAAAGCGAAAGACATATATGCCTTTTGCATCTTGTTCATCGTATATGTGCTGATTTGACTGCAAATTGCTTGTCATGTACACTACTTTTGCAGAATGCTGGAGACTGGAAGGAGAGTTCAGTTCAGAAATAAAAGCATCAAACAGTTCTGAAATAGCTGCATATGGCAATCTTAGAAAATGGAAGGCTTTATCTAATTACAATATATGTCTCAATTACAACCAAGGCAAGTCGCAAGGGTACACATGGATGGTTAGCTTTCTAGGACAAGGTTTTAGAGAAACTTAACTACCTTTACTTGCATGACCAAATCTTAGAACACCCAAAATTTTTTACTACGAGCTTGTTTATATAGATCGAGATACAAGCTTTTGTCCATCATCTATAATGCTGCCTGCCAGTATTCAGGGGAGAATCTCTGATGCTTTTGGATGAGGCATTTATGGGCAGATGAGTTCCATCGGATTTCTTCTTGCGCCTTGCTTGTTGAGACAATCGAGAATGGTAAGATAAGATGGCAAGATCATTTAGATCTTGCAATGGAGTGAGAACCTTCACAACTTCGTCCATTGTAGGGCGAGATTTAGGGTCTCTACTGAGGCAGTTGTAAGCTAGTTGAGAAACTTTTTGAACCCCTTTAAGGGAGTAATTCAGCTCTAGTCTGGGATCCACTAGCTGGTACATTTTCCGCTTGTCCGCTAGATAAGGTCGAGCCCAGGCAACAAGGTTCTGTTCGCCACTGGGACGCTTCTTGTCCATTGATCTTCTGCCTGTCAGTATCTCAAGCAGCACAACACCAAAGCTATAAACATCGCTCTTAGATGTCAGGTGTCCTGCCAAACAACCAACAATGTAACATCTATCACATTACGATCATAAAAGAGCTTCGAAGTTCTAGGCTCGAATATAGGTCCTAAAGGCACTAAACAAAAAGAGGCGAGTTGGTTCTTAAGCAGAATAACATTAATGCCAGCACTCTGCACCCATATTACATTCATAACTTCCATACCTGTCATCACGTACTCCGGAGCAGCATAGCCATATGTCCCGACAACCCTAGTAGAGACATGAGTTTTGTCACCCTGAGGCCCAGCTTTCGCTAGACCAAAATCTGAAAGCTTGGCATTATATTCCTGTTTAGGAAATTCTCATATTTAGAATTCAATCAACAAAAAGGATTCAAACACTATCATCCATTAATAACAATTACAACATACCGAATCAAGCAAAATGTTTGATGTCTTAAAATCCCTATAAATAACAGGCTCCGGACCACCATGAAGACAGGCTAATCCTTTTGCTGCCCCAAGTGCAATCTTAATCCTGTTCGACCATGGGAGAGGTATTGTCCCTGTGGAAATCAGGGTTCGTTAGCATCTGTTCCAATACAGCTTAAAGTTGTCCAAGCTTGACAAAAACACAAATAACAAAGAAAGAAAAGTTATTGCACGGTTCAAAAGTATTTATCTTCATTAGTTTAAAGAAAATGTCAAAAAAGAAAAAGAGAATAAAGATAGTTTTCCTTTTTTAATATCATAAGCTTCATCCGTAAGTGAATGGGTACATCATAATGTTCTTCCAGACAATAAAGCATTTCTTCATGTGAAAAAGACTCACTTCTAAATAGATGATTTTCAAGACTTCCTCGCGTCATGAATTCATAAACAAGAAGCCGCTGATCGTCTTCAATGCAGTACCCAATAAGCTTAACGAGATTTGGATGGTGAAGCTGTCCGAGAAAATCCACTTCAGCCTGCAACAAATTAGAAAGAAAAGAAATTGTAATCTCTACCACAATTGGCTGGCTTCACAAGAAAAGCAGATATTATACTAACCACCCATTCTCTATGGCCTTGAAGACCATCCGGCTTTAAACTCTTCACAGCAACTGTGATTCCTGACCCAGGTTTTGCTGGTGCTGTCCCATTCTCTTCTATCCATCCCTTGAACACAAATCCAAATCCACCTTCTCCAAGAATGCTATCAGGCCTAAAATTGCCAGTAGCCGATTTAAGTTCTTGAAAGGTGAACTGGAGTAACTGACATTTAGATATATTATCTTTTGGTGGTTGATCAGGATTGTCAGAAGATAACTGTGCTTCATTTGGGGGGCATAATTCTCTATTGCTAGCATTTAGATACCTTGTTTCAGTAGCTGCACAGACACAACCAGCGTAAGACCCTCTTTCCATACTTTACACGACACTTCAATACATTGATTATATGAACGAATATATGCAGCTTGAGATTCAAAAGAAAAAAGGAGGAAGAAGAAGAACTCAAATTTTGTACAAGTTGGGATTTTGAGTGGGCTATCTATTTCTGATCAGCCACAGAACAGGTCATTTGGGTTATAAGAGAAATAGCATTTCTGCAGTGTTTGGACCTCAACAAGCTGATCTCAAAAGTAACATCAAAGAAACCCACCTTGAGATCTGTACCAAAATGCCAACTTTACCGTAATACAGAAAGAATCTAAGATTATGCAGAGCTCAACCTCTACAAACACTTGAAAGGAACTAAATTTGAACCACCTCCAAATCAAATTTACAAACTTCACATCAGAAACAATTCAAGAGATCGAAGAAAGAGAAAACAAACAGGACAATCAAGCAATGTGCAAGCTTTAAAAACAGAGTAGACACAAGGCAAAAAAAAAAAAGATGCAAATTTTCTTTTTTCTTCTTTCTTTTTCTTTTTCTGTTTCTGAGAAAAAGATTAGAATCAATAAACAAAAAATACCTGCATCATAAACAAGACTAGTACGAGGGATAGTGTTAGGAGAGTCTTTAGAAGCAGAGGGCTTACAAGCACCTTTAACTCCTCTTTTAAGAAGAGACCAACATCCACACTTGTTCTCCATGACAAGAAAAAATTAAAAAGAAAGATACAAAATCCCTCTTTATTTGTTCGGCAGGAAGCTGTATATAGCTAAAATGGGTTGTCACTATAACTGCATGAGATGTGATAGGGAAGTAGAGAGAAGAGATTGGTCATGGTTGAAGAATTCAGTTAAAGAATAATAATATAAAAAAACCAGAAAGAAAGAAAGGAAGGAAAGGAAAGAAAGAAGGAAGAGGGAAAAGAAATGAAAATGTTTACTTGGAAGTGAGAAAGAGCGAGGGGAGAGTATTAGTGGTGGAGGAGGAGGAGGAAGAGGAGGAGGTGGTGTTGCTGTGGGAGAATGCAGGCATCATCATCGTCATCATGGCAGTGTGTACAAAAAGAACTTTTTTTTTCTTTTGGCCACCACCTTTTGGCGTGGGGGATACAAGGCCAGTGGAATGAATTTCTCTCTTTCTGTTTTTTTTTTATATCTTGTTTTGTAAAATTACCAAATTCCCTCCTTATTCTGTGCTTAAATTCCCTGGTAACGCATCATATTTAGAAAAATATCAATCATTTAATTAAATAAATAATTATTATTTCATTATATTAACGCATCATTTTTCTACTATTATCTATTTTTATATATTCTAGAGATAAGATAGATAAAGATATGAATATACTTTTCTAGAATAATATGAAAATAAATTTAAAATTAAATTTAATACTGCTTAAATAAGTTAACTAAATATCACGAATACCATATATATATTAAAAGAGGGAAGAGGGGAAGTGAAAATACAAGTTTACCCCTCCTCTTTTAATTTTAATAATTCAAAGATAAATATTATTTTTATAAATTTATATGAAGATAAATATTACTTTTAAAATTTTAATTCAAAAATAAATATTTATTTTTAAAATTTATACGAAGATAAATATTATTTTTTAAATTTTAATTCAAAGATAAATATTATTTTTTAAAATTTATATTAAGATAAATATTACTTTTTAAATTTTAATTCAAAGATAAATATTATTTTTTAAAATTTATATGAATACAAATATTGTTTTTAAAACTTATTAAAAATAAATATAAAAATTAATCTAACAAATAAAATTAATAAAATAAATTTTATTTAATATTAATTAGTGCACAAAATAAATTTATTAATTATAATTAGTGTATTATTTTATATTAATTATGATTAGTATATTATATCACTATTAAAATTGATAAATAAAAAATATAAATTAATGTAT
>CANYBF010828715.1:0-15902 GCA_948192965.1 Dalechampia spathulata
ACCTCTTGTAGATTCTCCAAAGTGTTAGGGAATGAAAGTTGTGATCCAATCCGACCCGAATCCAAGTTTAGGTGATTAAAACGCCTAATTCTAGTTGATTTTAGTGCGTTTTGATTAATCCTAATGCCTTAGATTAGTTAGCATTGTGTTTTGGAGTGCTAAATCACGTTTTGGATTGCCGACGGTTGCCTAGGAGTCTTAGGTTTTCGCTAAAAATTCCGGTTCGAAAGGACCCCAGACAGTTCGAAAGAACCCTAAATTGCCCGGAATCAACTCGGAATCGATCCGAATTAAAGCCGGTCCAAAATTAGGGTGCGACAGCACCGCATGCCATATGAAACTTAAACAGATGATGGATTTAGAAACCAAAAGAAGGTTATCAGAAATGGCAACTGAAGCATCTCTAATACCTTATCCCAACCATAGTTATTCCATTCAAGAGACTGGTTGCTTGAAAGTTGATAAGGGCCATTCTCATAAAACAAAGCTAATTCACTGTTGTTGGTCATTAATTATGATTTTATTTACTAAATTAGAGTTTGGATTAGTCTTGAACTGTTGTCCTAGTTTACAGGGCTGTTAGTAATGTGTTAGTGGTCTTGAGTAATGTGTTAGCGGTCTTGAATTGTTGTCCTAGTTTACAGGACTGTTAGTACTGCATTAGTGTTTAATTATGGCTCCTATTTTATAGCTTCCAGTAGTTGTAATTCTTATTATATATTGTTGAAGTGAATTAAAAAAAATATGCGTTGAGTTCAGCAGTTAGTTTCTGCAATTAGTTTCTGTATATAGCCTTCTGTTACTTCTTTCAATTAGTTTCTGCAGATTTACTAAGTATGAAAATATGGAGGTAGTGGGTAAAAGTGAAAAAAAAGAAGTAGAAATGTTGTAATGTTAACCAAAATCAGCTAATTATATAAAAGAAACTTGGGCGAGGTTTTTTGAAAATGTAAACTTAAAATATAAAGATTTATGTAATGAATCCTTTTATCTAGGGACATTTTCAAGTGTCCTATGCTACACAGCCAAAACATTTTTTTAAAATACCCAAAAATCAAAATTAAATAATTAAAAATTATATTATGGAATTTTAAAAATCTTATCAAAAAGATATATAGAAAAAAAATTATGTATTAGTAAAACAAACTGATATTTTTTATAAGAATCTTATTTTACTAAAAGACTTTTAATTTATCATTTTCTATTTTTATGATAAAAATATTAAAAAAATTTAGAATTCATATCATAGTAATAAATAAAATTTTATCCTAAAAATTTATCAAAATATATAATACAAAAGTAATTTAAATATTCATTAAAAAACTTTTTATTCCTTCTAATTATTGAATAATTGTTTCATTACCATTAACTACCACTCTTTTATATCTCAAATTTTTTTATTTTTTTAATACTTCAATTTACATCATTATCTTGATAATAATTTAATTTTTATTATTTTTTTCATTTTTAACTCTCCAGTAAATTAATTCATATTATTAATTAAAATATTAACTATAATAATATATAAAATTAATATTATTCTTTTTTCTCATCATATCCTTTGATTTTCAATATCTCATTAAAAGATATACTAAAATAACTTATAAACTTATAAGAAAAATAGATGA
This sequence comes from Dalechampia spathulata, assembly GCA_948192965.1. Classification (NCBI taxonomy): domain Eukaryota; kingdom Viridiplantae; phylum Streptophyta; class Magnoliopsida; order Malpighiales; family Euphorbiaceae; genus Dalechampia; species Dalechampia spathulata. The sequence continues at coordinate 1,629 of CANYBF010828715.1, forward strand.
AAAATTTTATAAAATCTCATTTACTAATAAATTTTTTAGGCAAAAATTTTATAAATTCTCATTTAACTAATAAACTTTTTTAGACTTATTATTTTTTTACAAAAATGTTATAGGAGTTTAAAATTTATATCATGAAAATAAATAAAAATTTGTTTCAAAAACTAATTGAAATTACAAATGCAATTTATATATTCATTTTAAAAAATTTTACTAATAAATTATATAAATTATTCACACTTCTTTATTTAATTTAATAAAAACATTATATTTATTTTAGTAATAATGAAGTATAGTAAGAAGCAAGTTTTTTTAATTGCATTGATATATAATTATATAATAATCAACAGTTAACATATATTAATATTTTTTAATTAAAATCATTATTGAAATCATGATTTTAAAATTTTTGAAGACATGCATGTGTACAAACAATATATAAAAGGAATCTAATAGGGATATTAAAGAGATATAAGAGGGATACTAAAGGTATAAAATAGTATGAAAATTACATCTTTATGAGTTAGATTATCAAAGATATAGATATTTATTGTATATTTTATGAAACTTAATTTCTAATATGTAAGGTTTATTACAATGATACAATTAGGGTACAAAAGACATATAAAATATATAATATAAAATATCAAGTATACAAATAGTTTATAAAAGAGATACAAAAGATTTACAAAAATGGTACAAAAGATTTAATGTAACCATATCAAAAAATTATAAAAAATAAAGAATAATATGCATAATTATTTAAATTAAAAAATATCATATACAAACATATACAATTATATTACTTTAAAACTATTAAAAATGTAGAATAATAAGATAAATTATTGAATAACAACAAATCTAAACTATTAAATCTTTGTTAGTCCATAAAAACACATTAAGAATATAAAAATATATTAAGAAAAAGAACCAATATAATAACATTTCAGGTTTATCATAAAACCTTAACAAATATACCTTAATAATTTTCATTAGCAACTTATCAAACAATAAACCAAAGATTAATCAATTTTTCCCAAAGATTAAACACAATAATATGAATTAAATCATGAGATAAAGCAATCAAAATCATATCATTTTCCCTTACTTAATAACAACTAAACTCAATTTGAAAAACCTCAACTTGAGACTAATGTTGCAATAACAACTTAGATCACGTACAAACAACAATAACAAAATAAAAAATTCAACAAAAGGATACAAATCGAATAACAAATTAATACTTAGATATGTAAGTGTAAGGGTAATAAAACATATTCAACAACTGAAAATCAATGATATTTGGTAATTTTGGTTTTTCAGTTTTCAATTTCAGTTCGATCATTATTTTTAAAATTTTTGATTTTTGGCTTTGAGTTCAGTTTGAAATTTGAATAACTGTATAAACCAAATAAACTAAATAATAGATTATAAAATGACATCATTTTATATTAGGATTCAAAATGATATGGTTTTATATCAATTATATGATTTATGGATTTAATTTTTAGTTTTTTCAGTTTATTTGATTTGGTTTGGTTTGGTTTGGTTATTACATATTTGTTTTTTTATTTATTCAGTTTGGTTTATTTGATTTTTGATGAATTTTAGTTTGGTTCAATTGTGTAGTTTCGATTTTTGATTTAATTAGTTTGGTTCAAATCTTCCACAAAATCAAATTGAATAAACCGATGCTCACCCCTATGTAAAATGTATGATATGATAATAATCAATTTATAAATCAATATGAAGTATTTAAATCATTCAAAATGAACACAAATGAAACTAAAATCACATTCTATCAATATACAAAACAAAAAATGAATCAAACAAAACAAAATAATACAAATAAAATAAAATAATAGTCATAATTTTCTTAATAAAGCATATGTGTTCAACAATAACAAAAAATTTATAATCAATATAAATAAAAAAATAATGTTAGTCCCAAAGTAGTGGTCAAGAAGGGGGTGAATTAACAAACTTTAAAAAATTTCAAATAATTTTAGCAAACTATTTTCAAAACTAGCAAACTAAAATAAACTTTAAAAAATTATTTTATCAAAACAAATCGATTAAAAAATAAATCAAAGTTATGAAAATAACTTGATTAATTTTTGAAACTCCCCTTTGGAAAATAATTAATTGATCGGAGTGAAGAACCTTTATAAAAAGTTTTTTGGAAATCAAATAGTTAAAATTACCAGAATAATTAAATGAAAAGAAGAGAAGAGAATAAGTGAGCATATGATATATACTGGTTCGACCCAAATGCTTACATTCACTCAATCAAAAATCAAAATCTTGAGGCTTTACTAAAAATAACAAATTTTCAAGGCTAACTTAAAACCTTTACAACAATAGTTTTCAAGGTTAACTAGCAATCTCTTTAAGTTTTCAGTAGGCTAATTTGAATGCTAACTCGACAATCTCTAGTGAGTTTTTAACAGGTTAAACTTGTAACATCATGTTTTTAATAGGCTCACTAGTAACCTTTTCAAATTTTCACACAAGGCTAGCTTGATAACCTCTTACAATAATCAAAATAATTAAAAATATAATTCTCACACTCTTTACATAGTCCTATGAAAAGATTGAGAATAAATATTCAAGATGAAGCACTTTGAAAATATTTCAAATATGTATATGAATTAAATCCTTTTCATTTTATATTATTATGTTTTCTAACTTCAAAAGCTCATGTATTTATATTAAAAAAAAATGTTACCGTTATATTCCAAATATATAAAGAAGAGAAATGTAAGTTAATTAAATCTAATTTTGAAAATAGCTTCTATTACGTTAAATCAATAGACTAATAATTTTTATGATAGATAGATTTGTTATCAAAATTTAATTTTTGAAAACTTACCATATTTAGAATATCCAAAAATAATTTTGTCAAAAGAAGAAAATTTATATTTTGAAAGATGTTAGACTTGAGCTTCATAAGAAATATATTTCTCAATGATTTCTTAACAAAAATCTAAAAAGATTTCCTTACTTAATGATCTTCCAAAATTCATCCTAAAATTACTCCATAAAATGCGTTGAAATTATTCCAAGATGAGAGTTGATTACTTGGATAAAATCTGATCTTTTCCTTCCCCATAGATGATTAATGTATTAGATTTTTAGAAAATCAAATAGATTAAATTTGTCATAAAAAGTTTAGAAACAAATAAAGTTAGGAAATATCATTCAAGTGATAAGATAAAATATCTTTCTAAAATTTGAAATGATCAAGATCAATCACTTTAAATATCTTCTAAAAATAAGTCAAATTATCCATGTAGTATATTCAAAAATATTTATTAAATAAATTAATTATTCATCCATCAATCACGTGAAAATAAAATTATTCATTAAGAATCAAAATCACGCGAAATAATAAACTTGATTGATAATCAATCAAAATAAATACCAAATGAATTAATAAAAATCACGTAAGAATAAAAAGTGACGTGATTCGCTAAGTATTCTAATGATAGAAAATATTTAATCCAAATAATTAAAGATCAAATATAACAAAAAATACTTGAATTAAATAAACACTTAATTATTTTTGGCATTTATCAAAATTGGAAAGTCAACAAATAATAAATAAAAAATTCATACTAAAACTTGATATTGTTTTGTTCTTTTCTTTTAACTCTTTAATAATAATAATGATTATTTTCTTCAACTTTAAACAAAAATCAAATTGTCAAAATAGAAATCATAAGGTTTTTTTAGAAATAAAGTTTTAAATGAATGTTATAGAAAAATTGAAAAATATAGATTTAGAATAGGATGAGAAAATGAAGAAGAATAATGAAAAGGAGAAAGATAATAACACAAACTCAAGATTTAATAAAAAGGAAAAGTAAGAGAAAGATGTAGAGATAAGAGAAAATGAGGAAAATTTAAAGAGGTAAAAGTAAAAGGAAAAGTTTAAAAGGGTATTTTTATTTAAAATTAGATAGTATGCCACCCAACTATGATGCAACTCTTTATCATCAATTAGTTGTCTGGTTACTCTTACTCACCCTAATATAACCTATGTTGTTTACATGATCAATGAGTTTTTGTTTGTTCCTCGCTCCATTTACTTATTGTTCTTAATTTCTTTATTATATTAAAAGGGTGCCTTCTTTCATGTTCATGATTAAAGTAGTCAAAATAGTCTTTGGGAAGCATTCACCCACCTATGACACATTCAAATTGGATATATAACCCTTGTGGCTAGTATTAGGTAAGAATTCATCCAAGAGTAACAATGAAATATACATAGAATACATAGCACCAAAGACATGCTAGACTCTCTTTCTTTCTGTTTGGAGAAAATGGAAATACATATTAGAAAAAGAGAAGTCCTTTTTGACAAGGATCAAGTAGAAATCACCCTTTTTGACACCCATGTGAGAAGTTGAGTCAAAACAAAGGGGAAATGTTAAATAATTTTGTTTTAGATTTTGAATAAGATTATTGAAAGAAGTTTGCTTTGCTTTGTTATAAGGCTATGATTCATAAGATAGTTATTTGCACCTTTTTAAATGAGTAATAGGTTGTATGTTTTGAAAAGTTTATATGTTATTACATTATGTGTTGTTTTATTATCTTTATCTTTTTATTAATTTCTTGTCTTTTCATTTTAATATACTATTTTATGCATTTACATTAATATCAACTAGTGTCTTAAATAGCTTGTTAAAAATTAGTTTAGAGCTTAACTTCTTTGATCCATATGGATAATATTTGATATACTATATGATATTTTTGAGATTAAATTAATAACATATACATAGCTATCAACCTACCTTAGGCTTGATAAGACTTCATGATTGCACCTAATTAATTTATGATTACTAAATCATGAAAAATATAATGTGGGAATAAAATATTAGTGTTTGATAGATATTAGAAAAAAAGAGATTATGATATGGAAATTTGAAACAAAAGAAAGTGACTAGTCAAGTTACTAATTACTTTTCTATTAGAAATTAATAACTAAAACATGATGTTCATGGATTTAAGTTGATTTATCTTAGATTTACTATCATAGTTTAATCAATTATTTATTTATTTATTATTACATGCAACATATTATACAATCAAATAAACAATTAAATAAAGCTTAAATAAATAAACTAAAAATGATTAAATATTCTTAACATGAATTAAACATACATCACAATAAATAATTATAATTGATAATATAAACCAAGACAAACACACAAGAAATTGGGGTGGGAGAAAAGATATGATTGCTCTAGCTAAATAAAAGAGGAAATGATTATTGCTAGTTTCTCATAGATACATTGATCTTTAGAAATTCTAGCCCATTGTTGTTTTAAATATATTATATTTTAAAAACTAAAATTACTTATAGTGTATTTTATAGTTTAAGATTAATTTTATGATTAATTACATATTTATTTTATAATTTATAATCTTATATTACATAAGATTAATTATAATATAATTTTTAATTAAATAACTATATATATAAATATCATTGAAATTGAAATTGAAACAATTCATTGAAATTATTATCCTTAAATCACTATTCCAAATTTATAATTTCCTCATTATAGACACAAACTAAAATACTAATTTAAAAGTTTTTATCAAAAATCTTAATCTTTACTGAAACATTACAAATCATACAAATTACTATGGAATTATCTTAACATTTTAATCATATATGTCAATAAAGTATACACTATTAACTATGCACTTAGACATGATATTAGAATTTACACAATTGAAAAGTATGACATTTTACTTCATATAATAGATGATTTGTTGTATAGAATTTAACTTATACATAAAAGACTAAAAATTATTCCTTAGAATACAAGTTTTTATTGTGTAAACCTTGCAAGATTTTATATCTAATTAAGTTAAATTAGTTAAATAGAAATTTAAACTAGCTGTAAGTTCAATTAAATCATCAATAATTTAAATAATTGATTGATATGTAATTATAAAATATAAGTTGAATAAATTTTGAATGGAAACATTTTTTAATAAAGAAAGTAATTTATTATTATTAGAATAATTCAAGATTATAGGTTATCCTTATCATAATAAGAATTACTTATTATATTAAATATGAACCCATATGCTTGAAATAATATAATGAGACACCCATCAAATAATATTCTTGATTTTTGGATCCATAGAATAACAAAACATCATCAAAACCACAATCTTAGGTCTTGTTTAGCAATCAAGTAGAAGCTTCTTCTATTCATCTAGTTGCTTGGGTGCTTAAACTTTTAATTGACAGAAACAACGATAACAAGGTATTCCAAAAAAGATACCTTATGCATTCATTTAGAATATCTATTTAAACACATATAGGAGGGAAAAAGATAAAACAAAAATCTCATCCTATCATATCTAAACTAGTATTTCAAAACTACAACAAACAAATCTAATCCTATCTACAACAATAACAATGCAATAACAAAAAATATTTAGATGCGTAATACACTTATTTGTAGGAGTGTATAGACTATCTAGGACCATTAAGCCTCACCAATCAATAACTTAATGTAGAAGTTGCTAGTAGCAACTAGAATTTCAAATAAAGACATCCTTAATTTTAAGTTTAAATTAGGAAGAGGAGAGGTAGAGTTGCCTCTTATTGCTACTATCTAAATGTGAAGCTTGTCTCTTCCTTGAACAGTGTACATCAAGTTTTAGCCATGAATTATTATTGAAAAAAAATCATTGTATGAATTATTATATTATAATTATATCAATGATATGAAATAAAAAGATAAATAACAATATAGAACTTGAAGTAAAAAGATAAATAACAAATAGAACTATGTATCATTTATAAATAAATATAAAAGTAAATTTTAAAAAATAATTTTTTAAAATATAAATGCTAATTTTTATTTAAATTAGCTAAATGTGTATATGAATTTTATTTTAAATAATATTGACTTTTTAATACCAACATTAAATTATACTAATATAATATTATTAATTAGATAAAATATTACAATATAATTATCTATTTTATGTATATTCACATTATACATAAAATATAGATTACATGTAATTAAATTAAATTTAACAGAAATTACATATTAATAAGTTACATCAAAAGTTCATATTGATAACTTTTTTTGCATCTATTAATAGTTTATCTAATTCTATAAGATGATATATTAATATTATTATGAATTTAAAATATTATAAAATAATTAATAATATTAAATTATTATTTTATGTTATGTATAAAAGAATATTTGTTGTTGTTTATGAAATTTTATAATGATTAGAATATTATAGTTATGTTTGTTGAATTTATCATTATTAGATATAAATCATACATGAACTTCACCTAACAACTTAAGCTTTTGGATTGAAAGGTTTTTTTGACATTGTATCAAACCTATCTAATTGGAGTATAAAGGGACATGTTGCATGCCAAGTTTGTATAAATTCATCTCATTCTAAAATGTCTATATCATGGGAAAAGTTTTATTATATGGGACATTGTCGATGGTTAGCACATGGTCATCTATTTCATTTACAAAAGGATTAATTTGATGATATTATAAAGTTAGGATCTTCACGAGTTGCACCTTTTTGGTTTTGATATTTTGAAAACATTACATGAAGTTGAATTCACTTATGAAAAATCTTCTAAATCTTCAAAAAAAAAAGTCAAGGATGATAGAAGGCCAATATTAGAATAAGAAGTTGGCATGGAGTCTCAAAATGTGAATGAGGACCCGTTGTTTAAAGGTATTGATGTCTTTGACAGGTCTCTTGATCATCTTGATGATACTTTGAATCATGTAGGTGTAGATAATTCAACTAATATACCTATTTGGAAAAAAGAAGCATATTTTTTATTTACCTTATTAGGAGTATAACCTTGTATGACATAATTTAGATATGATGTATATTAAAAATAATGTATGTGATAATATGATTAACTTGCAAGACATAAATATAAGGCCCAAGCTTTATCCATACTTAGGACCTAATAACAAACAAAATTATTGTATGGCATCATACCCCATGTCCTTTAAGGAGATTAAAATTTTTTATGGTTATGCTTCTAATATTTATAGAGGTGTGAATTTAAAGGAAAGAAAGCTTAATGGACTTAAAAAAGGATGATGCTCATATATTGATGCAAGATGTCTTTCCAATAGCACTTAAAGCATCGTATCTCTGTAAGTTATATCAATTATCTCTGAACTTTCTTCATTCTTTAAGTTATTATGTAGTAAAACACTTGACCGAATGGAATTATATTAATTAGAGCTTTGTGCATGGAAAATTTTATGTCATATAAAGAAAATTTTCTTTCATAGCTTTTTTACTATCAAGGTACACTTCATAATTCATTTGGTTGTAAAAGCAAAATTAGGTGAACTTGTGCAATATGTGGATGTTTCTTGTTAAGAGGTAACATAATATTTTCATTTTACATTATAACATTGTACATAAATTTTAGTTGCAAAATTAGGTGAACTTGTGCAATATGTGGATGTTTCTTATTAAGAGGTAACATAATATTTTCATTTTAAATGATAACATTGTACATAAATTTTAGTTGCATATAACTTTCAAAATCTATTCTAACATGAACTAAGGTCATCATAAATCTAATACGTGCAATAAAGCTCATCTAGAGAGGTCAATTGCAAAAGGTTATATAGTTTATGGATGCATAATATTTTGTTTTAGATATCTAGATAGCATTGAAATAATTTTCAATCATCTATCTAGGAATGATAAGAGTATAGAATTCAATGACAACTATGGTTAAAGTCTTGCTTATCTCCATTCTCTTATAGTTGAAAGCTAAACTTCAATATTTCCCTTATGCAAACCTCATTGAGAGTTAGGTTAAAGTTATAAAATCATATAATATATTGTCCATTTTGTACATTATTGATTTTAAGCTTGATATAATCTTATAAATAAACTTCAATGTTTCTTCCATGTTACATCTGCATTTGACCCCCTAGGAGTTTTAGTATTTCTGTGTATGTGTGATTGGATGTATACGTGTATGTATACATGTTTTGATACGATTGCATGCATATGTGCTCTGTATTCTGTGACTTTATGCGCGTCGTGATGACGTATTGAATGTGTATCTGTATATGTGCTAGGTGTGTGCATGATGGCATGCATGTTTGGGTTAAGTATGGGGTATTTCAGGTGGATCGGGAGTGAGTTTGAGGGCGAGAAGGGTAGAGAGGAGTGTGGTACGGGTGTACGGGGATGCGTACGGTTGTACCAAGCAAGGGAGACAGGGGGCTAAGGTTCCTGGAGGCTGTACGGGAGTACCAGAGGATGGTCCGGCCGTATGCGTGCTCGCAGGAAAATGTGTCCATCAGGTGAGTGGTGGCCGTACGAGCATACCAAAGGGTGGTACGGCCGTACCGCAACTTGTAGGAAGTTAGGTTTGTCAGGATTTTTAGGTTGGTACAGGCGTACAGGTGGTGGTATGGCCGTACATGACTTAAGTTGAGCTTTTTAACAGCTGAAAAATAAGGGTTTTCATCTGTTATTTTCCTTTAAACATCCTAAAACCTTAAAAACCCACTGGAGAGGAGTTCTTAAGCACTGAGATAGGGCGAGAGCGTGGAGTTAAGGCTAAAGCTAGTTAGCGACGGGATCACGGGTTAGAGATAGCAATCGTCTTTCTTCAGGTTTATGCTAGTTATACATTGTTTGTGCTAGATGTTTATTGTTTGTGCTCGTTATCTGGGTTTATGGTTGTGTAGTGGTTCTACGGCTGGGTAACACCTAGAACTGATGCTTGGGGATTGAATTCCCTGTGATTATGCTTGTGCATGCTTTTAATGCTTGTGATTGAGGTTATGGGTTCCAAGAAGGAACGTGGCCTATGTTATGTGATGATTGATACAGGATTGACATGTTTACATGGTATGTGGCTTGTTCATGCATAATGAATGATGGCATAGCATAGCATGGTGAGGGGATGATATAAGGGTGGTGATATGATGGTATGAGACGTGTCGCGGTACGAGCGGTACCAATATCTATCAATTAGGGGGTGAGATGCTCTTACTGGTGCGAGAGGTGCCAGTATTAATTGATAATACGGGGGTGAGATGCTCCCCGCACAGGAAAAGAGTGCGAGATGCACCAAACCAAGGGCGAGTGCATGTTATGATGGTAGACTTATGTGATGCAATATGGATGTCTGGTTAGGTAGAGATGGTCATGTGATAGGCTGTGTATCATGTGTATGGGGCTGTGTGCCTGTTGCTTGGCTGTGTGTCGTATGACTGATCCATGTGTGATATGTGTATGACATGTTGTGTGTTCCTAGCACCATTGAGATTATTCTCAACGTTTATCATTTGATGAACGTAGGTCCGAGTTCAGAGGGTGAGCACCGGGATTAGAGGCACAGTAGCTGGTTCGTGTCTTGGACTTCTGGGAAGACTCCTGCGGTTTTGTATATTTATGCATAGACCCTTTTGTATTAGGATTTGGCAGTATACTAAATGTATTGTATAAAAATCCATGTATGTTTATATCCAGGGTTTTGTATTTATTTATATATCTTTATGTTCTTGGATTTTTATACGAGCATTAGAGTTTAAAATCCTTTGTAGTATAATTGTTGTTTTTCTAGGACAGGAAAGTGATGGTTATGCTACGGGATCATGTCGTCACCCCTTGGGTCTTGGGTCGAGGGTGTGACATGTTTAAGTGGTATCAGGTTGCTCGGGGAGCAATGGGTAGCTCGTAGGTGTTGCTCGAGTACATTTAGGTTTACTGCCAAATAGGGGATTTACACAAATGAGAGTCTTGATAGTCCGAGCTGCTGATAGGTACTAATGTTTATTTTATGTAGTTACAGGATAAGCATCAGATACATGGGTTTAGCGATGGCTGACAGAGCTGAGTTTAATGGAGCTACGGGTGAGGATTACGTGCATGTCTGGGATGATGTGTCAGAGGTTGGTAGTCAGGCTGAGGGTACGATAACTCAGAGAGAACAGGCTGCCAGGGCACCTCAGAGAGAGCAACCTGCAGCTACTGGAGCAGATCCGTTGGCAACTCAGTTTGCCCAGTTCTTTCATTTTATCCAGATGCAGGGTCAGACTTTACCTACATTCCTTGCCCCACCACCAGTGATAGTTCCTCAACGAGAAGAACAGAAAAGAGATTTCCAGAAGCTACGGGCATATAGGGCTACAGATTTCATAGGAACCATTGACCCTTATATGGCAGAGACTTGGCTTGAGCGCACCCAGAGGATTTTCCGACAGATGGGCTGTTTAGATAAGCTAAAGTTGGATTACATCATCTCTTTGTTACAACAGGATGCCTACAAGTGGTGGAAGATAATTCCATATAGTCTAGCAGAGCCACCGGTACTGACTTGGCAAGATTTTCTGAGGGAATTCCAGGAGAAATATGTTCCGAGTGCATATATGAATCAAAAGCTACAGAAATTCCTAGGTCTGAAGCAGGGTAATATGACCATGGCAGAGTATGAGAGAGAGTACACCCGCTTGTCCTATTATGCCAGCCATATTCTACCCACGAGTCGGGAGAGGTGTAAGCAGTTTGAGCAAGGATTGAGGTCGAGGATCCGATCATTTGTCCAGGGCTTCCGGCACGATAATTTCTCCACTGTAATCTTTGATGTATTAGAGCAAGAGCAGACGCTTTAGGAGAATGAGGATTTCCAGAGATCGATGAGGCGATAGTTAAGTGAGTCTCGTCTGTCATCCTCATCATCATCACAGAAGCGAGGCAGACACGACAGATCAGGTGGATCTCGATCATCAGAGTTCTGACCACCATTACCTCATCGGACTCAGAGTGAGTATGTTGGTGATCGTGGTGGTTTTGAGCTACGACAGAGCAGAGGAACACTGAGGTGTTTTAGATATGGTAGAGCAGGATATTATGCTCGGGAGTGTCCCAGTCGGACTGAGAGGTTTGGATATACCGCAGCTGAGAGTGGTTCTTCTCAACAAGGTCCTATAGTTCAACCCTTACCAGGAACTGCACAGACAGAGGTTGCGGCCAGAGGCAGAGATAGGGACCGTGATAGTGTGGCTAGGGATGGTAGCCAAGGATCAGTGAATCAGCCTCACGGAGGACTAGCAAGAGTTTACCATCTACACCGGAATGAGCCATCATCATAAGTAGATTCGACAGCAGGTATACTTTATGTTATTGGGTGATAGATGTGTTGGACTGGAATTTCAGGGATGAAATTCTTTTTAGGGGGGAGAGTTGTTGCATCCGCATTTGACCCTCTAGGAGTTTTAGTATTTCTGTGTATACGTGATTGGATGTATACGTGTATGTATACATGTTTTTATACGATTGCATGCATATATGCTTTGTATTCTGTGACTATATGCACGTCGTGATGACGTATTGAATGTGTATCTGTATATGTGCTAGGTGTGTGCATGATGGCATGCATGTTTGGGTTGAGTATGGGGTATTTTAGGTGGCTCGGGAGTGAGTTTGAGGGTGAGAAGGGTAGAGAGGAGTGTGGTACGGGTGTATCGGGATGCGTACGGTCTTACCAAGCAAGAGAGACAGGGGGCTAGGGTTCCTGGAGGCCGTACGGGCGTACTAAAGGATGGTCCGGCCGTACGCGTGCTCGTAGGAAAATGTGTGCATCAGGTGAGTGGTGGTCGTACGGGCATACCAAAGGGTGGTACGACCGTACCGCAACTCGCAAGAAGTTGGGTTTGTCAGGCTTTTTAGGTTGGTATGGGCGTATGGGTGGTGGTACGGCCGTATGCGACTTAAGTTGGGCTTTTTAACAGCTGAAAAATAAGGGTTTTCATATGTTATTTTCCTTTAAACATCCTAAAACCTTAAAAACCCACTGGAGAGGAGTTCTTAAGCACCGAGATAGGGCGAGAGCGTGGAGTTAAGGCTAGAGCTAGTTAGCGACGGGATCACGGGTTAGAGATAGCAGTCTTCTTTCTTCAGGTTTGTGCTAGTTATACATTGTTTGTGCTAGATGTTTATTATTGTGCTCGTTATCTGGGTTTATGGTTTTGTAGTGGTTCTACGGCTGGGTAACACCTAGAACTGATGTTTGGGGATTGAATTCCCTGTGATTATGCTTGTGCATGCTTTTGATGCTTGTGATTGAGGTTATGGGTTCCAAGAAGGAACGTGGCCTATATTATGTGATGATTGATATAGGATTGACATGTTTACATGGTATGTGGCTTGTTTATGCATAATGAATGATGGCATAGCATAGCATGGTGAAGGGATGATATAAGGGTAGCGATATAATGGTATGAGACGTGTCACGGTACGAGAGGTACTGATATCTATCAATTAGGGGGTGAGATGCTCCTACTGGTGTGAGAGGTGCCAGTATTAATTGATAATACGGGGGTGAGATGCTCCCCGCATAGGAAAAGAGTGCGAGATGCACCAAACCGAGGGCGAGTGCATGTTATGATGGTAGACCGGGAATTCTTGGTTGTGTGATGCAATATGGATGTGTTACACCCGTAGTTGAGACCCTAGTAGTTTGTATACTAGGAGACGGGTAGAGGTTTGTATACGTATGATGCTTTTGTTGTACTTGATGATGTGTATACATGTATATACATGTATGTATGCTTGTATTTGTGATTGGGTATGCGTTATGTTAGGTATAGCTTATATACTGGTATAGGGGAAGATGTTGGAGCGGAGCGGAGAGAGTGAGTGGAGCGTAAGCGCAACGAGCGAACGGAGCGGAGCGACGACATCTGCCCATCAGGGGGGAATTTCGTAAGTTGGGTCGAGGGTGCGGGGGCGGAGCCCCCACGGTACGGTACGATATATTTTGGGATTTTTACGGGCGAGTTATGCTTGCCGAGAGGCTTAGAATGGGATTTTAAGGAGTGGTACGGGCGTACGAATTGGGCGTATGGTCGTACGAGACAGGGGAGAGGGCGTACGTGCGTACCAATAGGCGGTACGGCCGGACGCCAACTCGCAGGAAATCAGGTTTGTCAGTAAAGCTCACAGGAATTAGGGCGTACGGGGTACCAGATGGGCGTACGGCCATACCGAAACTCGCAGGAAAGTGGGTTTGTCAGGCTTTTGGGGTTGGTACGGGCGTACGAGTATTTGGTACGGTCGTACGTGACTTTTGAGGCTGTTTTTAACAGATTAAACCTAGCTTTTTCAGTAAGTTTCTTCCTTATTTTCTTCCCTAAATTCGCCCTAAACATTTCTAAATATTAGAACTCACCCGAATTGAGTAGTTTGAAGCCGTAAGAGCTTGGT
>CANYBF010828902.1:0-21058 GCA_948192965.1 Dalechampia spathulata
TCACTTTATTTCTAAGAAAACTTTTAAATTTTTACCCGCTTATATCGTTAATATTTAATTATAACGTCCAAAATAATTTTTTATTCCAAAATTTTCAAAATTCACATATGTCTAAATAAAGTTAACGTGAGCATAAAAGTCAAAACCATTTATTCAAATTCAAAGTATATAACTCAGAAATGAAGTTTGAGTACCGTTTTTCATCAAGTTTAGGGGTTTGCGACGGAATATGAAATATCCCTTTTTTCAAGCTTAAAACACATTTTTAATTATCATACTCACTATTTTATACCATTTTCACATCATTATCATAGAAATTTCATTATAACATTAATTTATACATACACAGAAATTCACGTAATGTAGGATATGATAGTTACTCCAAGTATGGGCTGGGTGTGACAAAAATGATGATGAAAAGAAAGTGAAGATGGAGAAGGAGAGAGTATAGTTCGGTCAAAGAGAGGAAATAAGGGAAAATAAGGAATGTAGGAACCAAAAACGTATGGAGTGATGACATGGCTTAGGGTGGATCCATGTTAGTCCTATGCACCTTCACATGTATGATTATTGCCCTAGATCCATACTAATACATATATTTATATGTATACCATTCAAATTCCTCCGATCATATCCTTCCGCATGTCTTTAATACCCTCAAAATACCTTCAAATACTTTATTTATATAATAAATAACATTCTCATCTTTTCCCACTAACTCAATTAATATTATTTTATTTTTCTCTCTCCTTCCACTAACACCAATACCCATACCACCTTTCATATTTACTAATTCCAGTATCAATAAATTATAATAACTTAAAACTCCACCAACACATTCCCCCATGCCAAATAAAATTTATTATTTCAAAATCTCACTCACATAATATCCACATAATTTATATATATTTACTTACAATCATATTATTTATTTATTTTCTTTCATATTATATATAATATTATATTCATTCAATCATATTAATCCATTTTATTAATACCAATACATATTTAAATACTACGTATACTTACATTTATACATCCCTTATACATATACAAATACAATACTATACTTTATTTACATGTTCCTTTATACACTAATCCATATATATATATATATATATATATATATATATATATATATATATATATATATATACACACACACACACATTAAATTGCATTAATTAATTATACAAATTCCTTAATCCTTTATAATTATGAAATCATATATATACTCTTTTCACATTTAATTTCATCTTAATTTCTATTTTCATACATTTACATACATACGTACTTTTTAATATACAAATGCATGTACGTTAAATAAATTATTTATTTCTTATCTCATTTATTTATACCCTTTCTTAATTCATACATAATTATTAAATTATGTATACTCATTATACACTTATAATTCATCTTAATTCTTCATATTTTTATATTTACATATGTACGTACACTATCATACATGATTGTATGTACGTCCAATTATTTATCATAATTAAATACACTTAAATATTTTAAGTGTACTCAACATAATATTTCTTCAAATTATCATTATTAACCGAATCCACTAATTATTTTCCTATCATCATCATAACATTTATCAAATGTAATATTATTCACGTTTCTTATCATTCATTTTTCCAAAATTCCACGTCATAATTTAAATTATGATTGTATAAAAAACAATTTACATCACTTAAAACATTAATGCAAAGTATGCTAAAAAAATGGGGATGTGACATATAAGTTACCAACTAAAGTTGGTATGGGTGAGAAAGCTACAACCTTATTGATAAAAGAGCTAGAACTTGCGTAAAAAGAGGGCTTATCCAACAGAATTTGCAAAGTTTGGAAGGTAAGGGAAGCAACTCTAAAGATTTTAAGAGAAGGTCTAGGGTACAATGCATCCAATCCCTTACAGTTAAAAATCCATAAAGGAACCTCATAATACATTTTAGTAAGAGATGAAAAAAATCCAATGGAAGTTTTAAAGGTATTAGTTTTTGTTTGACTTGAAACTCCTTTAAATCATGTTTTAGTTTTTGATTTCCTTGGAACCTAAATCACTTTAGTGCACATATAAAGTTTTGTTCATGATAGGCTTGGAGTTTCAAAGGGCAAAGGGGAGAAAAGCAAGAATTCACCTTTGTAAGTGAACTACAAGGAGGTAAAGAGCAAGTTTCCTTTTTGTATGAAGTGTCAAAGTCAATGGATGGTTAAGGTTGGTGAAACATCAATAGTGAAATAATAAATAATTGTGATCATAGGCTCGACATTTGGATAATGTTATGAAGATAATGAAATGGCCATATTTTTATATCTTAGTGTAACTAAAGATGATAAAGAAAATTCAGTAATTAAGGAAAGTGAAGAGAAAGCTCCACCAGCTTTTAAAGAGGGGAACAAGACCATAGTTGATGAATTGAAGAACATTGACTTGGCATTCAATGATACTCCTCGTCCAATTTTCTTGAGTGAAAATATAGCTCAAGAAGATGATGAGGACTATAAAAACTTTAGCTTGGAGTTTCATAATGTCTTTGCATGGTCTTATAAGGAAATGCATGGACTTGATCCCAAGGTTGCGGTTCATCAGCTGTCAATCAAAAAAGGGCAAAGGGGATCAAACAATTTTAGAGGAAGTTTCATCCAGAATTGATCCCATAAATTGAGGATGAAGTCAATAAGTTGATTGATGTTATCTTCATTGAAGAATTCAAATATCCAACTTAAATTTTGAATATTATTCCAGTAAGAAAGAAGAATAGACAACTTTGAATCTGTGTAGATTTTCATGATCTTAACAATGCTTGCCCAAAGGATGATTTTCTATTACCTTTAATTGAGATCATGATTGACTTTACAACAGGTTATGAGAGGTCATCTTATCTCGATATATCATCTAGATATAATCAAATCTCTATGGTGGTAAAAGATGCTAAAGCTATAACTTTCTAAACTCCAAACGGGATTTATTACTACAAAGTCATGCCTTTTGGATTAAAAAATGTAGGAGCAATGTACCAAAAGACTATGCAAAAAATCTTTAATGACATGCTTCATAAAAATGTTGAATTTTATATGGATGATCTAGTGGTAAAGTCAAGGAAGGCTGTTGATCATTTACAAGACTTGCAATAGGTGTTCGAAAATACAATATGAAGATGAATCCTTTGAAATGTGCTTTTAGAGTTTTGGCTAGAAATTTTCTAGGATTTATTATTAAACATCGAGGGATTGAGGTTGATCAATCAAAAATTAATGTTATCCTTAAAATTCCAAAACCAAGAAATACTCATGAGTTATAAAGCTTGCATGGAAAATTAGTCTACATTAGAAGGTTCATCTTAAATTTAGCTAGTAAGTATCAACCCTTTAGCCATTTAATGAAGAAAGATGTCCTTTTAAATGGGATAAAGCATGTGACAATGCCTTCAATAGCTTAAGGGCATATCTTCTGAACCCACCCGTGTTAAATACACCGATAATCAAGTGACTTCTCATTTTATATACATTAGCAAATGATCAATCTTTAGGGGTTTTGTTGGCATAGAAAAATAATGAAGGAAAAGAGGATGCACTCTACAACCTTTGGAAGATTAGCTAAATAAGCAATTTTATTACAAAAATTTGAGATTTTCTATATACCTCAAAAGGTAATTAAAGGTAAATTTTTTGCTAATTTTCTAGCTGATCATCCAATTCCTGATCATTGGGAGTTTTCTGATGATCCCTTTAATGAGGAAATTTTTATCATAAAAATTTTAAGACCTTGGAAGATGTTATTTATTGGTCAAGTTGAGTGAGAGGGGCAAGAAGTGTGGTTGTCTTTTTTAGTTTGGAAAGTGAAGTTTTACCATTTATGTTTACCCTTAAATAAAAATGCTCAAATAATATGGCAAAGTACCAAGAATTGATCCTTAGATTGGAGATGACAGTTAACATGGAGATCTCAAATATTGAAGTATTTAGAGATTCAAAGTTAATTTTCAATCAAGTCCTCTTACTATATAAGGTAAAGAAAGTTGATTTGTTAACTTATTGTGAGTATGCTTTAAAGTTCCTGTATGTGAAATATGGATTGTGCCATCACCACTTCACTTTGGAAATAAAGATGAAAAAGAGGTGGTGAATCATATTTCTGTATATGAAACTAATGTAGAGGACTAACGATAACTACTTATTGATTATTTAGAGAATGGAAAGTTATCCAAAGACATGTGCTATAAAATTAAAGTTAGGAGGTAAGTGTTAAGATTCATTTAATATAAGGAAACTTTGTATAAGTGTTCCTTTGATGGTGTCTTCTTATGTTAACTTAGGGAAAATGAAGTTGCTAAGGTTGTACAAGAAACACACTCAAGGGTGTGTGGGGCTCATTAATCTGGTCAAAAGATTCACTTTTAAATTAAGAGGATAGGGTATTATTGATCGACAATGGTAAAAGATTGCATGAAATATGCAAAAAATGTCAAGAGTGTCAATTTCATACAAATGTGATATGCCAGCCTCCAGAACCACTTCATCTAACTATTGCATCTTAGCCTTTTGATTCTTAGGGACTTCATGTGTTAGGACCTTTGCTTAAAATCTTAGGTGGTCATCTTTACATATTGGTTACAACAGATTATTTCTTTAAATGGATTGAAGCTATAGCATGTAAAGAGGTGAAAGGGGAGATAATTGCAAGCTTCATTCGAACAAATATCATATACCAGTATAATATGCCTTGTTACATTATAATAGATAATGATAAGCTATTTTATAATAAGATAATGGATCAGTTATGCGAGCAGTTTAACTTCAAACAACATTGCTCTTTAATGTATAATGTGTTTGCTAATGGACTTGTTAAAGCTTTCAACAAAAATTTATGTAATCTCCTTAGGAAGATTACAAGTCACTCAAAAAGAGATTCATATGAAAGAATATGAGAAGCTTTATATATTAAACACCTAAACAGATAACTCCATACTCACTAGTCTATGGTGTAGAGGCTATACTGTTTCTTGAACAACAAATCCCATCTTTAAGGATAGCGGTTCAAGAAGAACTCTTAAGTGAAAATAACATTCAATTACATCTTTAAGAGTTAGAAGTTTTAGATGAAAAGCATATGAAAGCACAACAGCGCTTGGAGTATTATCAAGCTAGGTTGTCAAGAGCATTCAATAAGAAAGTAAGGCCACGATCTTTTCAAGTTGGAGATTTTGTTCTTGCAATAAGAAGGCCAATCATCATATCTCGATGTATGTAATAAGTTCTTATCAAATTGGGATGGACCATATGTTGTACAAGAAGTCTATTTAAATGATGCATATAAGATTGTTGATAAAGATGGAGTGCATATTGGACCTATCAATGGTAAGTTCCTAAAGCGGTACTATACTTAGAGTTCAACATTGCTCTTGGCTTGTCTGAGCTAAAATTGTGCATGGAAAACTAAGTAAAAAAATTCATTGTAATTAAACTATATTTGACTTGATCCTTCTTATAAAGGTATGTAGGCAGCTTAGTAATATGCTAAGTTCAATCACATAAATAAAAAAAACTTAGTATTATGCTAAGTGAAATAAAATATATATCCAAGTGATATATATGAAGAAAGAAAATAAAATATTTATTAATAAAAAATGAATATTCTATAACAAATAGAAAATAGAACTTATGGTTTTCATACCAAATCTCTCAAGTTAACTCTTTCTGCCTCTAATACATTCCTAAGTTATTGTAAAGATTCTTCTTTAGATGGATCTTGGAAAGGGGTATTTTATGTAACTGATTTCTTTTCCTCAATGTTAGTAATGCTTGCTTAAATATCAAGGACTTCCTTCTTTACATCACTTAAAGAGATTCTAAGCCTTTATTTCTGATCATTAAGTCTTTGAATCTCATTTCCTTTTCATAAAGATTATTAATTTTCTGAATATAGTCTTTACAATGCTTCCTTGGGATTGAAACATCAATCTTTTCAACTTGTTGAATCTCATTCAAGATAATAAAAATCGTATTAGCAAATGAGGGAACTTCATAGAATGGTGCATTTATGATCTTCAAACATAAGTCCTTCCATGTAGAGGTAGCCATATTGCAATGATGCCTTTGTAAGAAGTCATCTCCATAAAATTGAGAAAGTATGAAAGGGGCAAGATGAATGGCTTTCTTTAGCATTTGCTCTACAGGCTTAACTTCATTGGTAGCTTCTATGGAAATAATAGGGGCATAATTAACTAAAGTTAATTCTTGTTCAAAGTTTCCTTGTAAAAAAATTATCATGAGAAATTTTAAGTCAAAAAAAAAAAAAGAAACCAAGTTCAAAAGAAAAGATTATTACAAGATTGTTAAAAAATGAAGAGAAAGGAATGTCATCTAGTATGGCTAGATCAAGTATTGGAGCTTCATCAATTTTATGTATCTTTGGTCATTTCCAACAATAATCAGAGCTTGATTCAGATTCTTTCTCATATCATTCAACATATCTAGGGATAACTCTTCTATGTGGTCTCTTATCTAGAAAATGTTTATGAAGATTGGAATCATCACTGCCCTTTTGGTTAGATGCTCTCATAAGAACCCTATCCTTTGGTGTATTCTTATAAGGAAGGCCAATGACTAAATTTTGTTGAGGCCTTGAAGTTAGAGGATTTATCATGATAACTTCATGATTGGGTTTCCTTTGAACTATAATTGGATTAGATCAGTCCTGTTTAGCAGTAGAAAGAACTCAAGGCTACTCCTTAGACCACCACTCAACATAACTTTCAGTTGCATAGAAAGGCTCCCTTAAGCCTTTAGAAGGCACTATTGTTTTTGATTAACTTCTAAGAATTGTTAAGGAATTCCAAAATTGGAGGACTTCTTTCAAAGTTGGTTGTCTCATTGGCTTTTGAAGATCATTAGGAATATCTTAAGTAAAATAAAAGTACTTACTAAATCTAGTTGGACAATATGCATGAAGATAAAATATGTCCTTGCAATAAAAAGTTAGATAACCAAAGCGAAGACTAAGGATGTATTCAATCCAGTTGAATGGACCATCATAAAAAGAATCATTATTAATGTGATTGTTTTTTTGAGGTGGAAAAATCATATGTTTGGTTTCAAATGGTGCTTCCTTAAAAAGATCCTCCACTTCATGATTTTTTTTAAAAATGAGCCATTCTTAAGCCTTCATAATAAGTCATGTAAGCATGACTTGCATTCTTCCCTTTAAAGAAGTGGGTATCATATTTATCTGCTAACCAACTATAGATATAGTGAACTTGAAAGCAAACACTATAAGAGTTCAAGTTGGTTGAGTTGGATATTTTGCTCGATAGATGCTAGCTAAGATTGGAATGGCTAAGCGAAAGCTATCTCCCATGGCTGTTATGCTTGCAATTTTAAAAGTGTTTGGGCGAATGAGATTTAGAACTCCATGTGACTATACAAGTTTATATAGCTAACAAGAAAGAAAAGCGGCTAAGTAAATCTCATCTTGTAAAGCATGTTCTTTTATGCCATGGAGGATGAAAGGGTGTTGCCAACCTTCATTTTGAGGTGAAGCTTTGCCAATTATTTTGGATGGGTAAAATATTTTCTATGGAGCTATAGTTCTTTTCAAATAATCTTTTCTTGGGGGCTTAACATATCTAACAACTCCATAGAACTAGAACTTGATCCAATCATCAATCTTCACTTGGTTTTGGTCATTAACAAGTTTGTGATAGACATGAAATAAGTATTAACAACTTGGTGGAAGAAATTCATTACCATCACCAAAATCCATGAGTTCTTCAACAAAAGGTATGACTTCCTCATAGAAGGTGCCTAAGATAAGAAGTTTGCTTAAAGAATACAAATCCCAAAGTGAAATTGAATCTTCTTTAAAGGCAGGCAGAGAATGTTTATTGATGGACTCCAATGCTCATAGAAGTATTGCATTATGTTGGTAGACTTATCATAAATAAAGAGTGATATAAATATGACATAATAAATTCAAGCTTGTATGAGCAATGACTTGTTTATTATGAGAATATCTTTGAGCCATTCCCAATAACATGGAGAATAGGAGAATTTACCAACAACTTTAAAAGTGGATGACCATGATACTTCTTCGATGGCAATGCACTTTTTCAATAAGGATAGGTTGTTAGGAGAACTTTTTGGAGACTTGAAAGGGGACTTTAAAAGTAAACAAGTTAACTTGATAATGTCTTTGTTTAAGTTCATAAATTCACGAGAGATTTTTTTTGATCAAGTTGGTAAAGATGGAACCACTGAAGGAGAAGGTCATGATGATGGAAAACATCCAATTAGGAGTTTGGACATGTAAAATAGTGTTCAAGTGCATTTGGTTGTTCTTGTTTTCTGAAATCTTGATGTATGATCATTGCTTATCATTGGTATGAGCTTTCATTTGAATTATCCTTATTGCTCGTAACTTCAATGAAAGTGTGATGAGATAATTCTATAGAAAAAGTAAAATTATTGTTAGCTTTCTTGTGTCATAGAAAAAATAAAGAAAAAAATTCATTTTGAAGAAATATTGAATGGAGGAAAAGGAGTATGCATATTACCTATTTATTGAATGTGTGAAAAAGATGTTGCTCTTAGTCTTTATTTATAGATGGAGGTTTAGTCCAAATCATAGTAGGATTAAACTTTTCAAATCCTACCTGGATTAAAATTGATAAGTTATAAGAAGATTAAAAATCCAAATCCTAATTATACTTGAACTTTATTTATTTCAAATTATGATAGGATTACAATTTTCTTATCATATTTGAATTAAATATTTCGGGTCATCAAATTCCTATTTGGAATTAGTTATGATTTTATTATTTTTAAATTATATTAAAAGTTAATTTTTAATACTAATTTGAAAAAAAATCAAAAAGATTTTGGTAAAAAAAATAAATATTTAAAGTAAAAAAACAACTTTAATTATTTCTTATATTTATATGACCATAAAATATTTTGAGACATATTCATTCAAATAAATTCATGAATAAGTGTTAAAGGGGCATTTGTAAATATCAAAAATTTAAATTAATTTCTAGATCAATTAAATATATTTTGCTTTATGAAATTAATTAGATTAAATAATTATTTTTAATCTAATAAATAAAATATATTTTATAGATCAATTAAATAAATATTTTTATCTATAAAATAGTTAGATTAAATGATTATTTTAATACAATAAAATGAATAGATTTTAAACCAATCAAATTATTTAGTTTATTATCTAAAATTAAATTATTTTAATAGTTAGATAAATACTATTAAAATAATAAATAAATAAAGTGATAATTATTTTGATTCAATTCAAGTGGTATTCAATCACTTTAAAATGATAGAGGTGTAGTCTTATCAGACTCTTTCCCCATATCACTATAAATAAGGGAGCTTCCTTTATTCCAAACACATTCAACATTCAGAAGCTAGAAGCTAGAAGCAACAAGAAGCTCTCAAGGCCCAAGCTCTTCAAATCTTTAAGACCTTAAAGTGTTTTTCAAAATATAAGGCATTCCTCAAGTTCATTAAGACATTCAAGGAGTTCATTAAAATGTTCATAAAGTTCATCAAGGTGTTTTTCTTTCAAGATGAAGTTTGATTCAAGATCAAGCACTTGAATCACGTTCTTCATAATAAAAAAAGTTTAACTCAAGATTAAGCTATAAAAGTCCTTCAATCAAGTTTTTGTTTCAAGATTCGAATCAAAAAATTTAAATTTTTTATTATTAAGATTTTATGTTAAAGATTGTAATCCGTTTTAAATTAATAAAATTTATTTGTTGCTTAATTTCTAATTCAATATTATTTTGTTTATAGGTTTTACGCACTATAGGATGTTTCAACATTAGGCTGCTAATCAAACTGGTGATCAGATTGATGTATCACATAGGTTGGTACATGTGGATTGTACTACCAGTTAATCATAACTTATCACACCTCAAAAATAAAACTATTATAATATTACTAATAACTATGAATAATTATTATTATTA
Organism: Dalechampia spathulata; assembly: GCA_948192965.1. Classification (NCBI taxonomy): domain Eukaryota; kingdom Viridiplantae; phylum Streptophyta; class Magnoliopsida; order Malpighiales; family Euphorbiaceae; genus Dalechampia; species Dalechampia spathulata. Next base: position 9,999 of record CANYBF010828902.1, read on the forward strand.
TAATTATTAATAATAAAAATAATTATAAATCATAATAATAAAATATAATAATAATTTTTTTAATAATAATCATATTAAAATTATTTTGATTACAAAATTATTATTAGTGTTGTTATGGTAATTGTTTTTATCATTATTAATTGCAATTATTGGTATTATTATTTTTAACTAATAAGAATAATCATATTAAAATTATTTTTATTATTAGTGTTATCATTATTGCCATTATTTGTAATTATTATTATTATTATTATTAATTTGATATTATTATTTTAAATTATTGTTAATAATAAATATATTAAAATTATTTTCATTAAATAATAATAATAATTATTATTATTTATTATAATAATTATTATCATTAATTGTAATAATAATAAAAAATAATTATTGTTGTTCTTATTAATTAATAATAGTTAAATCAAGTAAGCCTAAAAATAATAATAGATTTGCATAATTTATTTATTTATTTATCTATTTTTCAATTTTTATTTAAAATTTGCTCTTTCCTTCAATAAAATTTAATAAAATTTAAATTATTTATTTTTTAAAAATAAAGATAGATTGTTAAAAAATATTAATTGCTTTCATTGTCTTTATATTGTTTAGGTTAGAAAGGATGACACATCAAGAAGTTAAAAATGAAAATAAAATATAAAATTGATTACCAATCAAATAAAAAAAGCTAAATTTTTAAATGTGATAAAAATGCACCCTTATTTAATAATAATAATAATAATAATAATAATAATAATAATAATAATAATAATAATAATAATAATAATAATAATAATAATAATAATTAAAAAATAATAATAGTAAGAATAATTAATAATAATAATAATAAATAATAATAATAATAATAATAATAAGAATAAGAATAAGAATAATAATAATAATAATAATAATAATAATAATTATTATTATTATTATTAATTATTATATCTATTGATTATTTTAATTTCTGAGATTAAGATACCACTTTAATATAGCCTAACCCAACCCAAATTGAATACTAAATCAATCTACCTGCTAATTAATTGGCAGTTGAGTCCACGTGTACTAGCCTATATGCCATATCAGCCCGGGCGCTACCCTAAATTTAGAATTATTTTCATTTTCATACAAAAATCAAAATTTTCAAAATTTTTTGATCTAGATTAGAAAATAGCCCGGGCCACAAATCTTCCAAATTAAATAGGAAATCAACACCTTGTCTCAATCAAACTTATCAATGGTAATGTATTATATAAAATTAAAGAAATTATAAGATGAATTTAATTGTCTTTGACCATACCCAACTTATACCTAAAAGCAAGCCACCAAGATTAATGAGTTTCAAGAAAAGATAAAATAATGTAGTTTCTTATGGGTTTTAATGATGGTTATGAAAATGTAAGAAATCAAATTCTTACTATGAATCCATTGCCAAGTCTCAACAAGGCATATGCAATGGTGTTAAGCAGTAAGAAATAGAAAGAAGTTCAGAATGGACAAGAGTACAACATGCACTTGAAACCATGGCATAAAAACCTTAGTATAATACTTCACAGGCACAACTGAAGAGGCAAGAGACTCATAGAGACAAAGAAAGTAAAAAATACACACATTATTATAGGTGGAGCTTTCATTGCAATCATGAGCGAGGCTTACGATAGATAACACCGAGGGTTTGCTTAAAGCAAAAGTATGAACTTTCCAAAGGGCTCTCTTGAGGAATGAGGCTGACCTATTAGAGGTCATAAGATGAAATCACTACTAGATGGTTTCAAAATTTGGTTCAACCGACCCATAACATGAGTGCTAAGTTAAACCCTTTAAAATGGGTTTGAGTAGTGAAGATTTATTCTTTTAGAGTTTCAAGTTCAATTTTACCATCTTAATCAGATTAATTGTCCTAGGTAGGCATATGGACATTCATAGCATGAATATTACATACAATGCCACATAACAACAATCATGGCGAATATAACATGGTAATAATAATAAAGCATAATAACAAATAAAGTAGAAAGAATAATGGCTTGTAGAAAAGGAAAGAAAAGATAGGGGAATACATGATGAATAATGATAAAAAAATATGCTAAGGGAGAATAGAGGTCTATTTTATTATAAAAGATCTTTTACGATATTAAAATCAAGATGTTAAGTAACCTTTCCTCCACTTGGTCAAAATGGATCTCACGCAACATGAGCCAAAAAGAATATGAGTGGAAAAAATATGTAAACACTTAATGTTAGGCAATACAGAAAGACGTGGGACATAATTTGACCAATTTGATATTGTGAGCAATCATGAATCATGAGTCAAAGTCCATTAAATCTCTTGGTAATATTAGTGAAAAATGCAATAAACTCAAGTCAGATCCTAAAAAACATTATAAAATGAAAGAAAACTTCCAATATCACTTTAGCAAGTAATTCGAGCTCGATTTACTTCCTAATTACTCTTAATCATCCATGATTGTAATAGAAAATAAATTAAATGTTATTAATTTGAAAATCAAGTAAGAAAGTAATAAAAATCAATTTTTAAGCAAAAATTGACCATAAACCTAAAATTGAAAGATTCCAAGATTATCATGCATCACTTGGAAATGAATTAACTTCCAATTAGGACTAATCATGTCAAGAGACAATAAATCACAATTAAAATGACATTCAATTGAGAAATTAAATTAAATAAATTGATTTCATACTAAAATCAATTAAATTGATCATGAAAATTGAAATTGGAAGACTCTAATATCATTTAGCATAAATTAGAGATTAGTCAAATATCCAATTCAACTCCAACCATATCAATTGAAATTGAAATCAAATTAAAATGATATTTAACTTGAAGATTAATTTTAAAGTCAAAATTAATCAAATTGAGGCAATGTTTGATGAATTTAGATAATTTGGATTACTGTGAAATTAAAAATGTTATTGAAAACTTTGATTAGCATCAAAAGATAATAAAAATGAGTGAAAAATCATAAATCTATGAAAAACTGGTTGCTATGTGCACAATATATAGCATGACATGCATAACATGTACTAAAAAGAGGGCTATATACATACCATAACATATGATGTATGCTATACATAGCTTTCTAGAAAGAAGAAAAAAGAGTTTTTAAGAAAAAACATGAATTAAATTGCAAAAGTAAGCAAGTATATAACTGTTACAAATCATTCTAGCTACGAGAGAGCTATAATGCTATTGTTACATTCATAATTAAGGCCAATCAAGCATAAACCAAAGAAAAATCATAAAATCCTCTAAGTAAATCAGAAGAAAAGTGGAAGGAAAAAGCATTCCCACACTCACCAAGGCTAATGAAGCTTAATCTTGATTCCAAAACATGATTAGGGATTTAAGTGAGGATTAATTAATCTCTAAAGCCTAATTAAGAACTTAATTAAATGTTTAATTAAGTAAGAAATGATTTTGGTAGAGTTTGACCATAATTAACAAAATTCAAACCTCTTTCCTATAAACATATAAGCCATATTTATAGGTAAGGGAGAGAAGTTATTAAAAATACATTAGCAATGTGGGATTCTATAAATTTCAAAGGAATTTACATAACATGTAGTGCGAAAACATGATATATGTGCAACATGTAGCGGTATATGCATAACACATCAAGGAATACACCTTATTTGTGCCCCATACTTAGATCACCTTGAGATATGTGCCTTATGCTCAATGGTCCTCATTTATACCAAAATGACATGGTAATAGATGAAGCATGTTAGATATGCATGATAAAAGGTCATGCACTAAATGCATTTCAACTAAATATGTTAAGCATGTAGCACTATGTGCTCTGCACATCAAAAGATACATGCTATGTGCTTTGCCTTCAACAAATAAAATGTAATGTGCTTTGCATATTTAGAGCACTCATGGGAGGCTAAAATGCATATATGTAACTTGGGATCGATAATGGAGACATGTACTAAGCTATATTAAATGAAACCTAAAAATGCAATGTATAGGTGAAAATTCAAGGTCTACAATTATAATATGGTAGTGCATACCGAGAATACATGTTTTTAATTGAAAGGCTATCCAAATTGGTATGTAGATTGGTTTAGTGAGAGGTGAATAAATACATTTAGAGTAAGGAACAAGTAGACTATACAATAACTACTAGTTTTTTCAATAAGTACACCATAACTCATCCATAAACCTTTATAAACTTAGGAAGTAAATGGATTGTTGATACATGAGCAACCTCATATATGACTAAAAGTCTTAGAAAATTTTCTACCTATCATAAAACTACATGATATAAATAAATTTTATTTTTTGGATGGAAATTCATAACATATATAACACACATTAGAACACTTATTTTACAACAAAATCTCACCCTACGAGACACCTTACGCATACCCACTTTTCATTATAACATATTGCTAATCAACAAGTTAACCCAACAAAATAACATCTCAACAACCTTTTATCCTAACAAATGCATTTTGTAGGATCTTATCACCATAAGATAGTTGCCAAAAGTCGACTAAAAAGGGTCTCTTTATACTATTAAAAGAATTGTAGAAACAACTAACATGTAATAATATAGTTCATGAATGTAATGATCTTATTTTGTGGTATAATAGGCTAGGTCATATATTAGAAGATGAAATATCTCATATTCCATTCATGATAGAAATAAAAGACTTTTTTACTACTTGTAATCTATGTTATCTTTTGAAACAACAAAGATTACCTTTTCATAAAAGCAAGATACATAGCTCAACCATCTTAGACCTTTGAGGACCTTTTACATCAAATCAATAACTAAAGCTAGTCATTTTCTCACATTAGTTAATGTATACTCCTAAGCAATATGGACATATGCTCTGTATGATAAAACTAAAATGTACCAGGTTTTAATAGACTTTATCTTTTTCATAGAAAACCAATTCTCCAAATAAGTTAAAATCATTTGAACAGATCATGGAACCAAATTCAAAGACCAAAGTTTCCATATCCTTTTTACTACTAAAAGAATCTAACATCAATTTAGTTGTGTATACTCACCTCAATAAAAATGGAATTATTGAGTATAAGCACAAACACCTTCTCTAAATAACATAAGCACTCATGTTTTAGTGTAATCTCTCAATCCATTTTTGGTGTGAGTCAATCTTGTAAGCAACACAAATCATCAATGTCATGCCCAGTGTCATTCTAAATTGGTAAACTCCTTATGAAAGACTCCACCAAGAACCACTAAATTACTAATCCTTTAAGATATTTGGATGTTTGAGTTATACAATAAATATTGATCCCCATAAGTATAATTTCTCTCTTAGAGCCATTAAGTGCATTTATCTAGGATTCATAGAAAAGTATAAAAGGGACAAACTATATTCATTAGAAGAAAAAAAAGGTCATCATATCAAGAGATGCCAAATTCCATGAAATTGTTTTTCCCTTTTCGTAAAGTACATAATCATCAACCCATAGAAAGTCAATACCCATACTTGGCATACAAGATAATCAAATATTAGAAATAGAATTTATTGAGTCCAATCATATAAAAACATCATTATGAAATGTAGTAAAAAAAGATATACGTCTAGGATGCAATATTAGAGAATAATGCTGACCCCCTTAGCTAGAAGACTTCATGGTAACAACAAGTATGTTACCATTTTACATAAACTTATAATTCACCCTTGAATATCTCTAAATAATTGCTCTTGTAAATTCAATACATGAATCCGCCAGTTTTAGAGATGCTTATTAGAATGAGAAATGGCTATAAGCCATGTAAAATAAGTTGCAAGCTTTGAAAGAAAATCAAACTTGGAAGTTGGCATCTTTACTTGTCATGATGACTAATTTATCTATAAGATTTTATGCTAATACATTATATTAGTAAATTTTTTATGTTAATTATAATAATTTAGACATGTTCAAGTATGGTGTTATTGTTGCATTTAATAAGTATATATGTATATATATATATATATATGAGCATAGAACATGAAATAATTAGAGGAAATCTACATGTAAAAAATTTAATCTGTTTCAATTATTTAGGCTAATATGTTGACATGATTAACTTATAGTATTGAATTAATTACTATCCATAAGGAATTTTCTATTAGTTAGAAATAAAGGCATAAACTATGTTGTAGGTTTTAAAATCTAGTGGTTATTAGTTAGCCATATATAGATCTTAATGGATAGTAAAACTTCATTCTTAAGTAATTAGGTGTTCCTTAAGTTAACTAACACTAACCACAAACAAGGAAAACATTGATTGTGCATAAGAAACCCAAATATGGAAAATTGATTTTCAAGAAAAAGAGAGAGAATAAGATTCTTACATCTTAATGTGATGAAAAATGCAAATGAAATGATGGAATCTGTTAGTAAAAAGAGTTTGAGGATGAAATATTAGGTTTGGGAGAGTGGAATGGAGGTTTGGGTGCTAGGAGACTGGAGGCTAGGGGGAAGGCAAATTAGTGTTTAAGTGAGGGGGCTGCTGTTTTTAGGGGTTTTAAATTTTAAGTTATGCCAAGCACTCGGCCACGATTGTGGAGTTTAAGTTCATGATCGTGGAGTTTGGAAAAATCACCCCTCGTAAATTAAGCCTTTTGTCACAATCGTGGACTTGAAGTCCACGATCGTGGAGTTAGAAAAAATTTCCTCTCACACTTCTAGCTCTGTGCCATGATCGTGGACTTGAAGTCCATGATCGTGGAGTTCAAAATTGCCTCAAAAACTTTTCTTTTTCTTTTCTTTTCTTTTTTTTACACATAGAAATGAGTATTTAATTATCAAAAGTTGAAATCACAATTCAAACATGCTTCAAATTATTATGTTTAACTAAAGAAAGATTTAATTTATTAGTGAAAAATTAAAAGGTTTGAATCAAACTCAAGATAAACCTACATTAAATAAAATATTCACACACTACATACTTACATGCTAGGTTTAGGGTCATTAGCTGGACCGTACCTAGCTTGTGAAGTCATTCTAATGGTGTTACCTCATTCAGCTTTTGAAATAAACCACCAAGGTAAATTTTGCATCTTTGCCCATTGACTTGAAAGGCTTCTCCCTTATCATTTTTCAACTCAAGTGCTTTACTATCAAAGACTTCCATTACTTCAAAGGGTTCGCTCCATTTGGACTTTAGTTTCCCAGGAAATAGCTTCAACCTGGAATTGAATAGAAGAACATTATCACCAATATGAAAGGACTTTACCTTGATATGTGCATCATGCCATTGTTTTATCCTTTCTTTGTATAACTTCATGTTTTCATATGCCGCGTGTCTCAATTCTTCTAGTTCTTGCAATTGCAACAATCACTTCTCCCCTGCTTTCTTTAGATCAAGATTCAAGTATTTGATTGCCCAATATGCCTTGTGCTCCAGCTCTACAGGTACATGGCAGGCTTTGCCATAAACCATTCTATAGGGTGTTGTTCTTATAAGGGTTTTGAATGTTGTGCGGTATGCTCAGAGCGTATCATCCAACCTTGCTACCCAATCCTTCCTAGAATTGTTAATTGCTTTTTCTAGGATCTTTTTTAGTTCTCTATTTGCCACCTCTACTTGGCCACTGGTTTGAGGATGATATGCTATGGATACTTTGTGATTCACATTGTATCGCTTGAGCAGAGCTTTGAATTTAGCATTGCAGAAGTGTGCTCCTCCATCACTGATGAGTGTTCTAGGGACTCTAAATCTGGCGAATAGCTTCTTGATGAATTTCCTCATAATTCTACCATCATTGGTGGGACTTGTAATTGCTTCAGTCTATTTGGAGACATAATCTACTTCGACCAGTATATACTTATTCCCCATGGACATAGGGAAAGGTCCCATGAAGTTTATGCCCTACATATCGAATATTTCTACCTCCAAAATGGACGATTGGGGCATCTCATCATGCTTGGATATGTTCCCTATTTGTTAGCACTTGTCACAGTGAAGCACATAGTTCCTAGAATCCTTGAAGATCGTTGGCCAGTAAAAACCACATTCAAGCACCTTACTAGCTGTCTTGTTTGCACCATAATGCCCTGCATAAGATGAATCATGACATTATGTTATTATAGGCATTATTTCTTCTTCTAGAACACATCTCCTTATTAATCCATCAGCATATTGGTGAAATAAGTAAGGGTCCTCCCATATCTGTTTGGTGAATAGTGTTTGGTGCTTGCAAAGAACCTCTTCCACTGTTGATATGACACATCGGAAGGTACTATACCGTAGGCTAAATAGTTTTCCATATCTGCATAGCAAGGGTTTTCCTTCCTTTGTAGCAGAAATACAGACTCATCTAGAAATTCTTCTTTGATGGCCCCTTTCTCCTCTTCATCCTTATTAGAAATTTCCAGATGCGATAGGTGATCTGTAACTACATTCTCAACTGCCTTCTTATCCTTGATTTCAAGATTGAATTCTTGTAGAAGCAACACCCACCTGATCAACCTGGGTTTTACATTCTTTTTGCAAAAAAATATCTCAAAGCAGTATCATCAGTAAAAATAATTACTTTAAAACCTAAGAGGTAGGCTCTAAACTTCTCATATGTAAATACTACTGCTAAGAGTTCTTTTTCTGTTATAGTGTAATTCTACTGAAGCCCTGTTAAGGTTCTGCTAGCATAATAGATAGCATGTAATTTCTTATCTTTTCTCTACCTTAACATACATTCAAGAGCAAAGTCACTGGCATCACACATAATTGTAAAAAGCAATGACCAATCAGGTGAAGTCAAAACAGGAGCTGTGGTCAATGCATTTTTTAGGGTATTAAAAGTATTTAAACATTCATCATTGAAATCAAACACCACATCCTTAACTAACAGGTTTGTTAGTGGTCAAGAAATGATAGAAAAGTTCTTGATAAATCGGTGATAGAATCCTGTGTGTCCAAGGAATCCTTGAATTCCTTTTACGTTCTTTGGTGGTGGTAGATTGGATATTACCTCAACTTTAGCTCTATCCACCTCAATTCCTTCCTTGGAGATCTTATGTCCCAGCATAATTCCTTTATTTACCTTGAAATGGCATTTCTCCCAATTTAGCACCAAGTTGGTCTCCATACAGCGCTTCAAGACTTGCTCTAAATTCTACAAACATGACTCAAAAGAGTCTCCAAACACTGAAAAGTCATCCATGAAAATTTCCATGAATTCCTCAATCATATCAGTGAATATTGCAATCACACATCTTTGAAAAGTGACAGGCATATTACATAAACTAAAAGACATACGCCTATATGCAAATGTACCATATGGACATGTGAAAGTGGTTTTCTCTTGGTCTTGTGGGGAAATGAAGATTTGGTTATAGCCTGAATAGCCATCTAGAAAATAATAAAAAGAATGACCGACTATTTTTTCTATCATTGATTAATGAAGGGTAAAGGGAAATGGTCTTTCCTAGTGGTAGTGTTCAACTTCCTATAATCTATGCATACTCTCCAACCAGTTACTGTCCTAATCAATAACAATTCCTTCTTCTCATTTTCTACAACAATTATGTCTCCTTTCTTAGGTACACATTGGACTAGACTTACCCACTCACTATCAGAAATAAGATAGATAATACCTGCATCCAGTAGCTTGATTACCTCCTTTTTCACAACATCTTGCATATTTAGGTTGAGCCTCCTTTGCCTCTCACGAACAGGCTTGCTTCCTTTGTCCAAATGTATCTTATGCATAACCATATTCGAGCTGATTCCCTTAATGTCTGATAGCTACCAGCCTAATGCTCGGATGTGCTTCTCCACCATTTTGATCAGCCTGTCTTCCTACATTGTAGTTAGTTTGTTAGATATTATGATTGGCAATGTTTCATTCTCACCTAGAAAAGCATACCTTAAATGTTTAGGCAGAATTTTCAGTTCCAACACTGGTGGCTTTTCAATTGAAGGAGGAGTAGGGTTAGAATTTCTTACCAAAAATTCTGTCTTAGGTGGTTCACCACCTTCCTCATTTATTACCTCAATCTCTTCCTTTATTATGACATCTTTCGGTTGCTCTTCTAGCACAGCAGACACACATTCATCAATTATGTCAAGTTTTATACATGAGTCACCTTCCATTGGATTTTTCATTACTTTCCTCATGCAAAATTCTATCTTTTCCTCTCCAATTCTCAAGATTAACTTTCCTTCATGGACATCAACTAAGGCTCTCCCTGTATTTAGGAAAGGTCTCCCTAAAATCAGGGGATAATTGATATCTTCATTGTAGTCCAGCACTACAAAATCTACCAGAATGATGAACTTGTCCACTTTGACTAACACATCTTCAATGATACTAAATGGTTTCTTTACCAATTGATCTACAAGTTGAATTACCATTGAACTGGATTTAATTTCTCCCAAACCTAGCTTCTAAAAAATGGCATATGGCATCAAGTTGATACTTGCACCCAAATCACACAAACACTTGTTAAATACCAAATTTCCTACTTTGCACGATATAGTAAAGTTCCTTGATCTTGTAGTTTTGATGGTATCTTACTTGAAACAATAGAACTACAATTTCCAGTCAATGAAACTAGTTGTGTGTCATCAATTGTGTATTTATGTGCCAGGATTTCCTTTAAAAATTTAGTGTATTTAGGTACATCCTAAATCATCTCAGCAAATGTCACATTGATACTTAGTTTTTTTAATTTTTTCACAAATACAATAAATTTTTCATTTTCTTTTGATTGCACTAGCCTCTGCAGAAATGGAATGGGGGACATGTACTTACCTGGCCCTGGCTAATCTCTCTTCATCTTCTGCTTGGATCTAACTCCACGATCGTGGAGTTGGCTGTCACGATTATGTCAGTGTCTTCCTTCAGCCTCCTGCTATGTTTGTGAAGGTCCATGTGATTCCCCGTCGCCCTTTTTAAATGCGGCGTGCAAAGTGGTGTGATAAACGTGTACAATGAAAATACGTGGAGTCGCCACCCGACTCATCTAGCTAACTCAATTGAGTAACTAAACAAGTCAGGAAAAACCCGAGCCTTCCTGCTGAGGGAAAGCAGCCCGAATTTCTTCAGAGTTGGGTTCGGCATTTCGGTTT
>CANYBF010828928.1:0-11207 GCA_948192965.1 Dalechampia spathulata
AATCATGAAAGGATTCTGACTCTTTGCAGAGCAATACGGGCATGATCATATTGTTATGATAAGAGTACGCCCATGGAATAAGCGTGAGGTTATGCAACCATACGGAATCATGAAAGGATTCCGACTCTTAGCAGAGCAATACGAACATGATCATATTGTTATGATAAGAGTACACCCGTGGAATAAGTGTGAGGTTATACAACCATACAAAATCATAGAAGGATTCTAACTCTTAGCAGAGCAATATGTGGGAGGGAAAATAGGCTGGGTCTATGCAAATCCACTCAAATGATAAGACAAAAATCCACATAGCATGCAATAAGGGTCCTAGTTTGGAATGTTGCTAGGCTTACTACATGGGCTTTAGTCCAGTTTTAAGAACAGGCTAAGGTCTCTCGCCATGTTGTCCACAACCTATCCAACCAAATGGAACCATCGATATAGGACTATACCTCGCATCTATCCATCAGGAATCATCGATGGTTATCAGTACAGTGAAATGAGTGGTGAAGGCAAATATGCTTTCCAAAATCAATTTTACCATTATAGTTGGGATTAATTATCCTAAGCAAGCAAGCATACGAGCGTAAATTTAAGCACACAGCGTGACATGTGATTTGGCGTTGCAAGGTTGCACGTAGAATGGCATATAATGCTATATGACATTTGGATGGCATGGCATATGCATGGCATGCGGAATAGCGAATAAAGTAACATGGGATATGCATGACATGTGAACGTGAATGACATATCATATGCATGATATGACAACTTAACATGATATATAAGCATATAATTGTGATAAATAGCACGTATAGCGTAATACGTTAGCATTTTTGGATTGTTTTGGATGTTATAGAATGTATGGTGTATGCATGGCATATGAAATGAGTGGTATGGCATTTGTATGATATACAAGATGGATGACATGGCATATGCATGGCATGTGGAATCAATGGCATATCATATGCATGATATGTAAGATGATGCAAGATATGACATGTAGCATGGATGACATACCATATGCATGGCATCTGAAATGAATGACATATCATATGCATGATATGCGAGATGACATATAACATGACATATACATGGCATGTGAGGTGAATGACATACCATATGTATGGCATGTGAAAATGATGTATGACATATCGTATGTATGATATATGGAATGATGTATGACATGGCATAGTGGATGACATACCATATGCATGGCATGTGATATGATACATGGTATATCATGTGCATGATAAGTGGGGTGATGTATGGCATGGCATATGTATGACATGGTATAGTGAATGACATACCATATGCATGGCATGTAAAATGATGTATGACATGGTATATGCATGTCATGTGAGGGTGTATGATATATCATATGCATGATATGTGAATATGATGTATGACATGGCATATGCATGACATGGCATAGTGGATGACATACCATATGCATGGCATGTTAAGTGAATGACATACCATATGCATGATATGACATAGCAATATTTATGTGTAATGGCATGGCATATGCATGATATGGTATAGTGATACGTATGTGAATTGGTATTCAACATGGTATATGGTATGACATACGACGTCTCATGGTATATAGGATAGCATGGCAAGTTATGTGTATTGCATTACGTATTGGCATATTTGGATTGTATTGGCATACGAGATAATATATGTTATGGCATGGTATATGCATGGCATGGCATAAAAGTGTGTGATGTGTCATGTGACATGGCATATCACATGATGACATATATTTAGCAAATATAAATCCATCCATGAATAAAAATACCAAAAGGTCGATGAAAGGGATCGAGGAGAATGGGGGATACACGTGGGATTTAATGCTAAATCCTAAAATGGGGAATAATGCTATTCTATTACAAAGGATCTTTTTCGGTACAAAAATCCAAGACATTTAGTAATGTCTCAACCTCCTTGGGAAATTTCCACCTCGGGTAGCACGAGTGAAAATGCAAATAAATAAGCAAGATCATTAATAGCAAACAAAATTTAGGACTTGATTGATTAATTCTATGCCATATAAAAGCACGAATCAAGAGCCGAAGTCCAATGGATGTAAGATGGCATGACATGGTGATGCGGCATGTGACATGATGATGTAGCATGTGGCATAATGACATGATATAATGGCGCATGATATATGGTGTGGCATGTGACATGATGACATGGTATAATGGCGTATGACATGTGGTGTGGCATATGACATGATGACATGGCATAATGGCGTATGACATGTGGCGTGGCATGTGATATGATGACATGGCATAATGGCGTATGATATGTGGCGTGGCGTGGCATGTGACATAATGACATGGCATAATGGCGTATGATATATGGTGTGGCATATTAGCATATGACGTGACATGATGGCATAATATTTATGAGTTACTATTCATGAGTTACTATTCATTATGGTATGTGGTATGATGACATGGTATAAATGGCATATGGCATGTGACATGACATATTAGCATATGACGTGGCATGATGGCATAATATTCATGAGTTACTATTCATGAGTTACTATTTATGAGTTACTATTCATCATGGCATGTGGTATGATGACATGGCATGGTAAAAAGGTAAACATAGCAGTAAAACTAAATAAAACAATAAGCTAAACATGGCAGTAAAGCTAAACATGGCAGAAAAGCTTAAATAATCTTAAAAAGTCAAAGGAATAAATGACTTACCAGGGCTAGAAGTCGCTCCCCCCAAATTCCCAAAAGCTTAGAATTTTAGTAAACATTTAATTAGTCGCTAAACCTAATTAAAATTTTACTTAAGTTATATCATTTGTATGATATTGTGTATCACTTATATGATATATTGTGTATCTTGGAAGAGAAGGCTTGGCTTGTATTTATAGTAGCCTTAGGAGGGGTACAAGCCATGGGATTGGCAATGTGGGATAAAATCCCTTTCCTTCACCAATGTGGGAAAAACCATGGTGGATAGCCATTTTGCACGAGCCAAACGGAGGGCAAAACACGTGCCCAAATGGCAAATGAATATACAAAATTTATGTCTGCAACTTCCTCTTAGGAATGGAAACTTGAATCAAGCCATTCCAATACCGAAACAAGTCATAATACGTGCCCTAAGTGGGCACCCCAGCCAGCCTATGCAGGCTGTCCCAGAAATCTGTGATGAGCAGCCATTTTGGACGGACTAAATGGGGGGCAAACGGTGTGCCCAAATGGCAAATGAATATGCAAAATTCATGTATGTAACTTACTCTTAGGAATGGAAATTTGAATCAAGCCATTCTGATACCGAAACAAGTCGCAATACGTGCCCGAAGTGGGCACCCTAGCCAGCCTGTGCAAGTTGTCCCAGAAATCTGTGATGAGCAGCCATTTTGGATGGACCAAACGTGGGGCAAACAGCGTGCCTAAATGGCAAATGAATATGCAAAATTCATGTCTGTAACTTACTCCTAGGAATGGAAACTTGTATCAAGCCATTCCAATACGGGAACAAGTCACAATACGTGCTCGAAGTGGGCACCCTAGCCAACCTTATTTTGCTATATACTACTTGCATAGTGCTATACACCCCATTCATGTATTTCACCTCGTATGGGTGAAATATAATGCGTGTCACATGTCAAATATGCATTAGTCAACATTCTAAGACATTGTGCTATGCGGAGCACGTTCGGTTTGATCCTGAAAGTGGGTTCCACTAATGGGTCCATTTCGAGCCCACAATGCTATATTGCTTAAAATGTGGTATTTAGCATGCCAAGTGTTATGCCTCATGTAGGCAATATATAGAATGTGTTCTGTGCATATAGAACACTTAGAGTGAGTTGATAGAGGTGGTGGGCCCCACCAGTGCCTTCGATGGGCCCTACAGTGCAATGTGCCCAGAATGTGGCATTTGGCATGCCAAGTGTTATGCCTCGTGCAGGCATCAGTGAAAATGTGTTCTGTGTGCATAAAACATGCAAAATGGGCTGATAGGGGTAGCAGGCCCTACCAGTGCCCTTGGTGGTCCCCATAGTACGGTGTGCCCGAAATGTGGCATATGGCATGTCGTGCACTCTGCCTTGCATAGGCAACATCTTAGGTACTCTGTATGCACAGAATACTCAAAATAAGCTAATGAGGGTGAAAGGCCCGCATGTGGGCCCCACCAACACATGGGCCATGCTGAGCCATTTTTCTTAGCATATAATGTTACGTGCTCTGATTCACGTAAGCAAGATGAAATATGATCTGTATGCATAGAACGCTCAGAAAAGGCTGGCAAGGGTAACGGGCCCTGCCAAATGCCATGGTTGGCCCCACCAACTACGATGTACTAGGTGCCCTAGAATACTCAGGGGGAAGCCACAGAGGCATATGTGCATAATCGGGGTCGATATCAGGGACTAATACTAAGCCGAATCAACAGAAACCCAAAATTGCACGAGGGTGAAAAGTCAGGGTCAACACATTCAATGTGTGAAATCATGTTGACATCACCTATGAACAAATAGAATGAGCAGGAAATTGAGCTGGGACTTTAAAAACTAGAACTAAATTTTCTTCTTTTTTTTTTATGGTACATGTTATACCCATAAGGCATCTCGTAAGCTTTTGTTTTTATTTACTTAAGCTAAACGAGTTTTTACTTTTTACTATGTTTCAGTCATAAGAGTTTTTTTACTTATGGGTTAAATTTATCATTGCACATTTTTAGATTTACATGAGATGAAATTTGACTTTAAGTCAAATTAGGAAACTCAAAAGTTTTAGGTATTAGGGATTCCAACCAAATTAAAACTCTTTGCTTTTTAAATTTACCATGTAAGACCATTTTTTTCATTACCCTAATTTCAAATTTTCACTTTCCCTCTCTCGATTTTTACAACTTCCTCAAAGAAATGGTGAATACACGAGCACCAAGTATAAACAGACTTAACCCCTTCACACCACTAGCTAAACCCACTGTTGATGCTAAAGTCACCAGACTTAAGGTGTACACCGACAGAAGCCCACCAGCTGCTTGATAATTTAAGAAGTCCTAGCTTCCACTGAAGGTAGTGGATGATGGAATAGACATATTGGGAGACAAGCTTATTGATACCCTAGCTACAAAGTCTGAAGGAAACCTAGAGCATGAGGGCAATAAAGAATCTAGCAGCCTTGTACAGAAACAGTCGACCAGTTAAGAAGAAACAGAGTCAGGTAAAGAACCTGAGAGTGAAGTTAAGGGCAGTGCTACTGTGACCTCAGATGACGTTATGCCTATAAGAGCCTGAGCAAAAAGATTAAGAGGTACTCTTCCCCCGCCTCTATCTAAACTGAATGGGAAATTGAAATTTATGAAGGAGGACAGAGAGGTATTTATTAAAGTTGTGAATTTACGAGTGGTGCAAGGTAAAGCTTTAGACCCCTCCGTTATTGAGAAATTGCAATTGTCTGTGTTTGAGCATATTAAGGGGACAATATGGGAATGTTATTTTCAAATCACCTGCTCAATAATCTATGAACTTGTATATGAGTTTTATAGCACCTACAAGTTAGACAAAGAGAAGCTTGTCGGATTGGACAGCCTTGAAATGATCTAGTTTTTGTTGATGGGTAAATCTTTTTCATTTTCCATTTATGAGTTTAACTTGATAATGGGGTTTATTGATGATATCATAGATGAGTATGTGGAAGGTTACTGTGACCTACCTGAGCAGCTGGACAGTGAAGCGTTATGAGCACAGTACACCGCTAAATCAATAAGGAAGTATGATCCTGCATATGCAAAGGACAGTTATCTTATTGATAGCTAGCTTACTTATTTACATCGCTTGATTACTTATAGTCTATCCTATCGGAATGATTCTCCCAGGATAGTTACTAGGGTGGAGCTGTTTTTATTGGATTGCATTGTGAAGAAAAAGCCAGTTAATTTAGGATGCTTTATTGCTGCCCAATTCAGAGCTGCAGTTACTGGGTCTAAAAGGCTAATCCTCAAGCATCTTATCACTCATTTGGCCATCCAGCTGAACGTATTGGACCCTACAAATCATAATTTACATAAGGCAATTGACTTGGTTCCTTTGGATGTCTTCATTTTAGATAAGATGGGTTTGTTACAGAAGAAGGATGAAGCAACTGGCTCCAAATTTTATAGACTTGGACCGATTATGGCTATAAAGGAGAGAGTGTTTTGGAAGAGAAAGATGGTCATAGGAGCTTCTCTTATGCCCACACCACCACCCCTAACAGCAAGTCCCACTGATGCTGTTATCTTAAAAGAAATCAGTACCCTTCACAAGAAAATTGACAAGTTAACCACAAGCTTAGAGAAGTCAATGCAATAGATTTTGCTAAGATTAGATTAAATGGACATGGAGATTGGTGAGCTTTACCACTCCTTTGAAATGCAGTAGTAGGAAATGAAGCATGTAGCATAATTCCCTTATCAGGCAATGTCTAAATTTTTCCTATCTTTATTCATTACTTCTGCCTGTATTTGTGCTGCTATGCCCACATTAGGACAATGTGTCTTAAGTATGGGGGGATGTTTGCATTATGTTTCTATCGTTGTTTTTGTTATTACATGCTTGTGGTTGGATTTTTCAGTTTTTTGGTTTTTTGGCAGATCTTGATCAAAATTTTTTTTGCCATATTTATCCTTGTTTTATGCCTCATTTTATTCTATTTAAATTTTGTATATGCCTGTATTTGACCAAACCTCTTTCAAAACTTTGAGCTATTGGAATTAATGTTATTCTCTAGTTTTTTTTAAAACATGTTCTGTTTTGATGGTTTATTTAAACTTTCAGCAATATTGACTGAATCCTTAATGTTTGCTATCAAAAGTTGCTATTGCACCTCACTTAAGAATAAATAATTATGTTAGTATTTAGAAATCTTATTTTTATTTTATTGAAACTCCTTGCCTGCCAATATGATTTCACCAAGAACAAAACAAATAGAAAAAGAAAAAATAGAAGAAAATATAACGTGTTTAGATACTTACATTGGGCTGGTTATGTGTGGTACGGTACTCATAGCCCTTTAAACAGCTTGTGTATGGAGCAATCAATGTAAGGAGAACTTTACCCTCTTATAGGCCGTTTTTCAGTTCAAACAAAAAAACTAAAAAAAGGAATTTTTATGTACCTTTACCAATTGAAGTTAGGTGGATCGGGCCTAGTTTTCCCTTAAGCTTCTTTGGTGAATGGAGTCATTGGCAATGGGAGAGTATCCCCCTTTATTGGGCCGTTTATGATCTTGAATTAAATAATTTCTAATTTATGAATGTTGCACTAACTGGTTAAATTAAATGCAAGTTGGGCAATGGATTCTTAGCAAAATGAAAATTAGTTCTTTTTACCAACTATATTATGAACTTAGTTTGAATAAATTGGCAATGCAATGATTTTTTTATGACTGACTTTTTGGATTTGTGTTGAAATTTATTAGATGATTAAATTTGCTTGATAAGTGGTCTTGCTAGAAAAGCTAGGGAATGGTATTAATTTCTTTTTGCTATCTATTTTGTTTAAGAGATGGTTCTATTGTGGGCATAAGTGAAATAATCTTATAAGCATATGAATGCTTGAGGGCAAGCATTGGATAAGTGTGGGGGCATTTGATCGAGCATCAAAACATCATGTTTTATGCCCATAAACAACATATTATAGCATAGTTTAGTTACTAGAACAGTTGACTTGTCTATGTTTTATATTTTGTAGGTCAAAATAGTGAGTTTTGGGAAAACATGCTTAAATGGGAGACTTTACAGTAGATTTGATTTTGGAGCTTTGGGATACCGCTTGGCATAAGATGACACTGAAATGACATGATAAATCTGTGTTTTGGAGGATTAAACATGGAAGAAGTTGAGATGAATTCAAACTCTACAAGCTGGATGTTAATAAGGCGTGCGGGCATAAGAGAACCCAAAACAACATCACTTCACCATTTTTGAAGAGTTATACGTGAAAGAGTTTGAGAAGCACTTAAACTCTTATAGCTAGACAGGAAAGAGATTAGGAAGGAATTAAACTCTTATATCTGAAGATTAGGATTAATATTTATTTATTTTTATTAGTTTATTTATTTTATTTTCCTCCTATAAATAGGAACATGCTTCTATGTAGAGGGGGTTCATATTTGATTTGCTAGAATAATTAATTATTTTCTTTTCTTTTCATTTAATTCAAGTTTTATTTTTGTTCTTCTATTTTTATTTTTCCTTCGCCAATGATGCATGGCTAGGCAATTTATTTTTCCCAATTGAAAGCAATTCAAGTTATTCATTAATCATTATATGAGTTATTTGAGTTCCGCATATAGCTAAGTGAGTTATTTGATACAGAAAAGTCACTTGACTTGCTGAAGTGGTAAAGCAAGGTGCTATCCTTGTTGTAGTATAAGGTAGTATTTCTTATGGGTTAGAGGATTTAGTTTAAACACGAGGGATGCTGGGTTACAACTGTTAACTAGAGTCGGATCTTTCTAATTCCTAATGTAATTTTGGGATGACTTGTGAGAATCTTATCCCATTATGTCTATCCCAGAATTAGAGGCATTTCATAGAGCTTGTTTCATGTCGTCTTACAACTGAGGAAAGATTAGGGTGTATGAGACTTTCTCGGTAAACTATAACTGACTTAATGCCATTTTGTCATTGGACTATTAATGAATCGGTGATCATAATTGGTTGATGAATACTTAAAGCTTTTGGTTGGGAGAATTTCTCATTATTGAATTACCTTATTTTATTTTACTTGTTTCTTCATTAGCTTAATTACTTTCTAATTCTCTTCATTTATTTTAAATGCAAAGAATTAAGGAAGTTGAAACCGTCTCTATGGGATTCGACCCTTACTTCCGCTGCTAAAAAATCATAGTTTCTACATCCTAGTAGTAAGGAATTAATTTGATGGGATCGACACCCGATCAATATTAAGGTAGGATTAGATAACTAAGATGGTTGCAATGTGTTAGATTATGATAAAAGAATAATAGAGGTGACTAGAGAGGAAGAAGCCACCATAATGTCCCTTGAAAATAGACATCATATATAATTATAAAACAATAAAAGAAAGTCAGAAGGCAATTGCTGCGGGTTTAAGAGTTGAAGGGTATTATGCTGATTTATAGTGGCATGTGAGATATAAACCTAATGTTTGATTTGTTTCATTGAGTTATGGTGTATAGTAAGTCTTTAAAGCTCAAATTTAAGACTTTTTGAAAAATTTTGGTTTTAAAGTTGGTGGTAGTTTTTTGTTTTTGTTTTACTATTATATTTTTTATATTTGAATTTTAATTCCTTAAATATTTTGGTAAGATATTTAAGCTTTTAAAGTTTAAACATTTATTTTTGGTTTTGACTTTCTTTCCTTTAATGTTTTTAAGATTTAGTTTCTTTATTAATCTAAATATTTTTAGTTCTTTTGTTCTAACTAGATTTAAATTCTTTAAGCATAAAAAATTTAATCATTTTATTTTAAGTTTTGAATATTTTGATTTGCTAAATATGTGTGAAACTAAGGTATTTAAGTCTTAGGGTTTTTTAAATTTAAATATTTTAATTTTTGATATCTAAATTTTAAATTTCTTAATTTTGATAAATGTTTAAGGTTTTTAAGATTTAAATATTTTAGTTTTTGATATTTTAGATTTTAAATTCTTAAATGTTTTAATAAGGTGTTTAGGTTTTTAAATGTAAATGTTTGTTTTGAGTTAGTTTCCTTTTTCTCTAGTGTTTTTGAAAATTTGACTAATTTAAATTCAAATATTGTTTAATTTTTCATATTGAGGTTTAACTTCTTTAGATATTAGACATGAATTGTTGGTGTTAAAGTCCATAATGCTTCAATTTGCTAAATGGTTTTTGAAATTCCTTCTACTATTAGCAATACGTGCGATTTTAGAGTGGTTCAGCAAAACTCTTGCCTACGTCCACTTTCTCCTAAGTCTCAACTTAGGGTTCCACTAAAAACTCAATCAATTTACAAAATGGATTCTCAAATGAATCCAATACCCTAGTGTTTTCAAGACTTACACTCTAACCTTTATAAAGATTGTCCTCACAATCACTCAAATACAATTTAATCCCTATGGATTTATCACACACCAATCCCACAATTACAAAACCTAATATCTAGGTTGTGGGAATACAAAAAGAAAGCAATTGAAGAATACAAGCTCAAACTTACTTGTAACAGATGAATATTGCTCAAAGGAAAATGCTCTGCATGGTTTTGGAAGTTAGAAATCAAAGTATTGAAAGTTCTACTTAAACACTAGCCATTTAACAGACTTATAAATCTGTTTTATAAGTCGCGTACGGTCATACTATTTTGGTACGCCCATACGCATTCAAAACTATCCGTTACAAAATGAGAGGAAATATGGTATGGCTGTACCACCACTTGGTATGCCCGTACCAAAACAATTTTACTGATACAAAATTTTCCTACGAGTTCGCGTACAGCCGTACCACCCATTGGTATGCCCATACCGAAGCAGGTTTCTTGACAAACCATTTTCCTACGAGCAATGGTACGCCCATACCAAAACAGGTTTACTGACAAACCTATTTCCTGCGAGTTGGCATACGGCCATACTATCCAATGGTACGCCCGTACCAAACTCAATAATACAGTACACACTAGGTACGGCCAGCCGTATGGTCGTACCACTCAACAAAGCTATTTGGTACGCCCGTACCAACTATAAAACACTTAGAAAAATTGAAAATAAATTGACTCATATATGACTCAACCATCAAAACCTAGGGTCTAACAATCTCACCCTTTTTGATGTTGACAATCAATTTAAGTTCAATTTGCATGAATTCTTTTAAATGAAATTTTGACTCAAAAATTTTGGAAATCTCCCCCTTAGTTTTGGAAAACATGCCATAAAATCATCAACAACCAATTACAAAGAAGAGAGATAAATAATAAAACAACAGTGATAATCATAACTGAATCAAACACTAAACATCAAATCAAATAAGCTGAATAAACATCATAAATATCATATATATGAAATATCCAAAATAGATCACTATCCAATGAAATACATAAAATGAAATAAATGAATCCACTAACTCAAGTCCTAAAACATATCATCACTAAACATCTCCCCCTATGACAACATCAAAAACACAAAGATCACTGTGGGTCCTGAGGAGGAGGTGGACTCGGTGGAGGTACAATGAAA
>CANYBF010829546.1:0-12976 GCA_948192965.1 Dalechampia spathulata
CAAATTTCTGAATGAATATTGAGCTGGAATGGGAATGCCTTGAATTTGGAAATTGGTATAATTTGTTGATTTCATCCATTCACCATTATATTGAATTAATATTAGTTTTGAATTTTGTATTTTCTTGCTATCTTTTGTTGATGTTTTCATTCCTTGCAGCAATCTCTGCTGTTAGTTGTTGCAGGTTTCTTTGATCAACTGTTAGAAGTTTTTTGTTGATTGATTTTGATTAGTTACTGTTTGTTGATATCTTCATGTCTTGCAGCAATCTCTGCTATTAGCTGTTGTAGGTTTCTTTGATTGAATTTCCTACCTGTTTTTTTATAGAAGTTGGATGTTTTTAATAGAGGTTGGGTATTATGCGTGTGTTTAATGGAGGCTAGGTATTGATGTTTTTATGTTTTTAAATTATGATAAGTAGTTGTATTTAATAAAAAAGTTTTTTGATTTAGAAAATCTCATAAGATTCTCTTTTGATATTTTCCAATTTATCATGATAAATTAATATTATAAAAGTTGGTATTTTTACAAGAAAACAATATAGTTGACAAACTTAAAGAAAACACCAGTTCAAGTGTTAATTTCAAAAATTTCCCTTCTTTTAATCTATGATTGTAATTATTTTTATTAATTACATTATGTTGTAAAATTTCATTAGAATCAGCACTTTATGTTTTTAATTTTTAATTTTTTATATAATTATTAATATATTAAATACAAAAACTAAGATTATTTAATTCAAAATGAAGCAATTTCCAATACTATTATGTTTTACATAGCTGTAAATAAGGCACGGAGACAAATAATATCAAATTTATGAGTATATTTGCCAGAAGATGTTTTTCACATGGATAATTATATATTACATTATCAAGAGAGATTTCAAGCTCAACAATAATGGTATTAATAAAAAAAGATAATTTAAAAAAAAAGGAACCAATATACATAAAAAATGTAGTCTACAAAAAGGTTATGCTATCAAATAAATAAATAAATATTTGCTCTCATTTTTTTTATAAATAAATTGATGAAAACATTATATAAACAACATTTTAAATAAGTACATAATACTTACAAATGACGGGTCAAAAAAATTTGAAAACATAAAATATAAAATTATTACAAATCACAAGTTACAAAAATTATCCTAACGTGCAACGCACGTTATGAAACTTGAGTAATAATAAAATTTTAAATGATATGTATAATAATAATATCTTAAGATGATAAAAATCTTATTAAAAATAATATATCTAATAATAAAATTATATTAAAATTAAACTTATTTGTTACAATAAAATTTTAAATCATATATATAGTAATAAAATTTTAAGAGATAGAAACCTTATTATAATATGTATAATATTAAAATTTTATTATAATTAAAAAAATTGAAAATATATTATAGAAAATAACATAAATGATATGTTAAGCAATTTATACTAACATGCAACACACATGTTAAAAAACTAGTATAATTAAAATCATCCAAAACAATAATATATATAAAAAATAAAAACTTTTAGTTGTAACTATTCATAAAGAAATACAATCGTTACCTAAATTTTTTTGATTCACCGTAGTATTGCTTATTTATTTGATTATTATTTGGATATTAAACAAATCTCTCTACAAAGTAATTTTAATAAGTTAATTCCCCTCTTTTGCAATAAATTTCATTACGGTTACTTGCAACTCTAACTAATTATCCACCTTTTTCAAATGTAATTTCTATATTATATATGGTCGTATTTAAAGACATATCAATTGAAGTAGATTCTTGTTTTCATCAATCAAAACATCTTTCCAAACTATGCAAGTTTCTCTCAAAGCATAAAACTTTCATTAATGCAGATAATATTTTCATTACTAACAGAATCATGGATAAAATCTAATAAATTTAAAAATTTTATATAGACATTTTATGATGGAAATGTTCTTATATATATTTAGCCTAAATCAATGACATTCATGAAAATGTTAATTTTATCCGATCAAAATTTGGAAAATGGATTTTTACATCATTATTCAAACAAAAAGAAAAGAAAAGTTTTTGAAAATTGTGTACTATAAAAATATTTGTAGTACAGCTTAAGGGTATCGTTTTTTGGAATCAAGAGTGGCTAAGTACTAGTTATTAATTTTCTCAATTATTTAAGCAAACAATAAATTAATCATTCATTGCTCTATACCTAAGTTAATAAGTATATAAATTAAGTAAAGTTAATATACTTAATATATAATCAACATAGAAATGAAATCATATTCAAATAGAGATATTATAATCCATTATCAATCATATTCAAAATCCTACTAAAAACAAGCTAATATTTACTTTTGTGATTGCTAGGTTGCTTTTAGTGATTAAGCTCATTTACTACACGCAAGCCTCCAATTATATTAACTCTTATGTCTAGGTAGTTAACTTATTGGTGTTCTTATGCTTGTTCAATTAACTCTTCTTTCAAAGCATTTAATTAACCAATTAATGTTCAACTAGTGAAAATACCCTTTTCAATAAACAAAACATCATAAACAATAATCCTAACATAAGAATATGAATAAATAGAATTACATGGCTAAATAGGAAACATCATTCTGTTCAAAACATAACCCCAACCCTATGATCAAAACATGTATAGTGAAATAAAAGAAATTGTAAAGTAACATGGTGATAAAAAGTAATACAACCATAAATATAATTTATGCTAAAGGAATGAAATAGAAATCTTTAGTTTTCAAAATTATCCTCAGGGTTCTCTTCCTTCAGATTATTTGGCTTCTTCTTTAATTGCAACTTCACATAACTCTTTGAAGAGGAACTATAATATGCAAGATCAATAAGAGGCAAGAAGAAATTTGAATAAAATAAACCCTAAATATAATTTTTTGACTATCTAAAAAGAAAATCCTAAAACTACGATAGGGAATGATTAACCCCCCCATAAACCTTTAGTTTCTATCTTATATCCCATGTAAAACTGCTAGTGGAAGGGGTATTTTCATATGCATCATCATAATCCTTTAAAAAATGATCAAATAACTTCAATTCAGGGTCAAAACGCATGAAAAATCATGATCAAAAAAGTCAACACGAGTTTTGTTGAGCTCATATGGTGAAATATATGCGAATTTAAGGCTAGCATGAGTCATGTTGATCAAATTCTCATCAATACATGTCAATTCAAGGCCAACACGAGTTGTGTTGGTCATGACATGACTCATGTTACTTGAAAACATAAATTTCATGCATAAACCACCCTTTTAATCCTATAAAATATGATCCAAAGAGTCAAAATACTTGAATTACATGAGGAAAATAGCATCAACTAAGAATTGTATGCATGAAACTAACAAATAATACTCTAACACATAAAATTCTATAACTAAATGCATAAAATGCATGCAATAAGCTATAAGATAAATGTAAATTGAAAAATGAGGATGATACATGATTTTTACATGAATATATTTATGTTTGAAAGTGAAAACAATGCTTCAAAGGACATTATAATAAAGGAAAAATATAGATCAAAAGCATGATTATCAGTAACTTCTGCAAAAATAACAAAAAGATATTATTTGAGAAAAAAATAAAATCAAATGCATCTACCGCTTCGAAGGCAATTATCCTAACCGTTGGACTACAAACTCCTTGAGGATGATTTCAACACATAAAATATCAAAATGTTTTTGTGAAGACAATTATCCTAACCGTTGGATTACAAACGCCTCTTGACATTCAATAAGAATGATGTAAGATCAACAAAAATAGCACAAATTTATTTGAGAAAAGAAAATATCAAATGCGTCTGCCGGGAGTCGAACCCGGGTCTATTAATCCAACGCCTCTTGACATTCAATAAGAATGATGGGAGTCAAACCCGGGTCTATTAATCCAACGCCTCTTGACATTCAATAAGAATGATGTAAGATCAACAAAAATAGCACAAATTTATTTGAGAAAAGAAAATATCAAATGCGTCTGCCGGGAGTCGAACCCGGGTCTATTGCTTGGAAGGCAATTATCCTAACCGTTGGACTACAAACGCCTTAAGGCTTAATTTTGGCATTCAGTGATAATCATCTAAGATCAACAAAAATAACAAAAAATTTTATTTGAGAAAATAAAATATCAAATGCGTTTGCCGGGAGTCGAACCCGGGGACTCCCGGGTCTATTGCTTGGAAGGCAATTATCCTCACCGTTGGACTACAAACGCTGTCAGAGATTATGTAGAGATATACGAGGATCATATAAATATAGAAATCTTTAGTGAAGAGCGAAATATAGTTGAAGAAACGAATTTTGGAGTTGGTTTGGTTAGTTATGGATTAATGCATGTAAATCATATGATCAGGAGTTACTGTGAGGAGGAAAATGCAGTAAACAAAATATGATTGATCTCAAACAATCAGCCCAAACATGAAAGTAGTTGGTAGGTTACTTTTTCATGGTTGGTGATAGAATTACTTTACTACTTTTTTCGTATCGGTATATTCATTTGATGGATCGATACAACATAAATACTCAGTAAATTTACTTGTAGCAGATTCAGGCAAGCAAATGCAAACCACCAATCTTCCATTAGAGTGATCAGCTTCTCCTTCCGGCAAAAGTACAGAAACTTGCGGAGTTGGTGTTAGGTCTATAGGACCAGCATATAATGGCCTTCCCCACCCGAAATCTGCTGATTCGTACATTGCAAATCTTGTCCATTGTG
The DNA here is from genome assembly GCA_948192965.1 of Dalechampia spathulata. Lineage (NCBI taxonomy): Eukaryota > Viridiplantae > Streptophyta > Magnoliopsida > Malpighiales > Euphorbiaceae > Dalechampia > Dalechampia spathulata. The sequence continues at coordinate 4,724 of CANYBF010829546.1, forward strand.
TTATTGACAATTTCCCTCCGAATTCAAGCCTTTTTGGCCTATCCACCTCCACGTAATCGATCGTCGATCTCAGATATTCCTCCGACACAGTGATTCGAGCCTCTCGTACCAATCGGGTTGTGTCAGATAGCCTTCCATTGATAAGTTCATACACAGAGCTTACAGCACATGCGACACATACTACATTGCCATAGAAACCATCTTTCAATGGTGGGTTTTTAAGTTTTTGTCGAGCATTGACTGGAAATGTTAACCGAAGATTATATTCTCGGGGTTTAACGTCGATAGCTTTCACCCATGATCTCCAGATATGCGCTGCCACGGCGTCAAAAGTGGTGCACAAAAACTTGTCACTTGTTTGAGCTAAACCTTTTAGTCGAGTTTGGAACTCTCGGCTTATCCGATAACATTTCTGAACAAGCTTTCCTTGCCATAAAGTCATTGTCAAGCTCGAACCATCATCCATTCTCATGAACTCGATATGAGGATATTCGACGATCGGTGGGTTTCGAGGCCGAAGCAATTCCCGGTCCCAACATGGTTGAGGATTTATCACCAAGGTTCCGGACCTAGCAGTGGCAGCCCAGGCTCTCAGAAACTGCATAGCCCCAATGCCATCACAGAGACAATGGCAGAGTCTCAAGCCTAGGCTAAATCCGCCACAGCTAAACACGGTTACTTGAGCAACAACCAACGGCATATCCAGAATTTTGTAAGGTTCCTCGTTCGGAAACCTGTAAATCAATGGCAACCAAGCCGGATTTGGCACAGTGAGATCACCGATTTCAGCTAAAGACATATCTGAGTATGCCTCAATCATAAGAGCACCTTGATCGGGACCGAAAAAGACTTCCAATTTTCCATTCTCTGTTTCCCTAAGCCGACCTGATAAAGGGTAATAAGGAACTAAAACAGAAGACAAAGCATCAGAGAGTATTTTCATGACAGATTTTCCAGGAGAGTTCAAGTAACCTGCTCGGTAGAAATAAATCGTGGGGGTAAAAACACGAACACCAATCATATCGTCCAGATTTGACAAGTAAAGTGTGTCACCTGAGGAAGCTGGAATGGAGCCTGAAGGCAGGACGGGAAAGAAATGAGTAATAGTGACAGGAATGTTAAGGATGGAGAAATGGAGATCTTCAACACCAGAAGAAGCCATGATTTTCCCGAGAGAGATTATTCCAGGAAACTCCATTATTAGAAAGAGAAACTTTCTGGGAAAATGGAAAGAAAACTGGAACTATACCGATTAAAAATTATTTGGAAGAATTGTTGGTCTGGAGCAGTTGAAAATGGTATAATTCATGTTTAGGATTCATTTGTCAGGTTTCCAAAGTGGCTTCTAATCCATCATCTTTGGCAAAAATAAAATAATACGATGAGTGCATAACAAAAGCATGAGTGAAAAGGTTGTTCAACCCTCTTAACGAATCATTCGTATGAATAAGAATCATGAAATGAAAATTTCATTTGTTCATAGTAATAATGACATCCTTAGATTTAGGTGAAATTACAATGACATCCTTCTTTCTAAAGATTAATTACAATGTCCTTCAAAGGTAACAACATATGATGAAGTTTCATTTCTTGCCCGGATAACCAATTTCAATTAAATTTCTTGTTTTTTATGAAGCATAGCAACTTAGTTATAGGATATTGAAGGAAACCAAATGCATTCATATATATGCACACATTAAGTTACAAAAATTTGCTTTATTTTCACTTTGATTAGCTTTGTCAAATATAAATCATTTGCAACTGTTTGGTGTAGAAGGAAAACCAAAGTGCCAACAAAGAAACTAGTATTACTATACATATAATCAACCACAAAACACAAATCATCATTCAAATACAAGACATTCTTCTTTACATTCAATTATTTCTAAAGGAAAAAAAGGCAGAAGCATATTCCAAAAAGAACATCATAACAACTATGCGTAAATTCTAAGTTGATCAAAAATAAACTATACAACTTTTGTTTTCACTGAAAAAGATTTATGGATCATCTTCGGAAAGATATAAGACTTAACAAATTAGTTAAGGGGCAAAAGGAAATTAATATAGCTCTATTATTTTCTATTTTTTATTTTTAAGCCACAAAAAACAAGAAAATCATAAGGAATACAATTAATACAAAGAATATTTTGATCATTAACCATCGGTTGGATGATATACTGTTAAGATACCTGACAAGTTGGTTCTGTGCACCTTCTATATTTGACAACGATTCGTCCATGTTCTCATCAATCCTGCAACCCACACAATTGTCTTTTGTAAGTTGGTAAATATTGCTCAACCTAAAAAATATTACAAATGCAATCTAACTCGACTTAGCTCAACCAAGCCTCAAGCCTTATTGAACAAAACTGATGGTTATAATAGTGTTTAGTTGTTTCAATAGATGTTAGTTGTTATATTAATGTTTAGATATTAGTGATTAGTTGTTTTATGTACTGATTTAAAACTAGAGTGTTTGTTTAATCTAAAATGTAAAAAAGAAATATAAAACTCTAAACACCAACTTTCAAAAGCTAGGGAGATCAGTTTTTCATAAAATATTTTCTCAACTTAAAGCATGTAACAGAACAACAAAAGTTAGAAAACTAGTGTTTTTAACTTGGTCAAAACACTAAACCACTACTTGAAACATTGTTATTGAACATTGCCTTAGTCTCAAGTTAATGCAATAAGCTATATGGATTCTCATTTTCTATTCTCCAAGGTTTCGAATGAATTATGGGGATGATTTAAACAATTTTGTTCCTTCTAATATAGTTCAACTAAAGCTCGGCCAATTTGGTGCCTTGTTTATGGCAATTGGTAGATTTGACTCCTCTCAAGCAATTACTTTCAAGTGCAAGATCAAAAGTTCATCCAAAGAAGGGGCCAGCAATTGCACCAAAACACGGCCGCTAACATGCTAGCAACTTCCAGTGAGAAGATAGCTTCTACTGAAAACTCGACAACAAAAGTTTCTACTCAAACCTTGACAACAAAACTCATGCTCATTTTGATGGACATAATAATGGAAGTACAAACCTGATTGCAAGCTCCCCTTGCTGAGAAACCATGGTCGCTAGTTGGGTAAAGATATTGCTTAGCTCATGAATGGTCGACTCAACATTGTGTAGAGCCTCAGCTCTACTCTGCATATAACTGTCTTGTAGTGGAACCATCTGCTGTTGCTGTTGACCCTGCTGCTGCAGAAGCGGCTGTGACTCACCATCAGTCTGCTTGCTGAAAAGGAAATGACAAGTTTTTTTGAAAAAAACAATAAAAAATTTGAATGGGATTCAGTCTCCAACCAGAGAAAAGTCCATTTCAAAATCGGTTTTAAACAATTAAAACCACGTAAATTCAAGGATAGGATATTGAGGTGCGAAGAGAGAAATAAAACAAAGCACCCAATCAGAGATCTCGATATCACTCTGTCAACTTGTTATATGCACCTGGGAAATAATTGAGATGAAGATGTAGAACCATTGGCCCATGGAGGAGGAGGAGCCGGTGATGCATTAGCTGTAGATCTGGAAGCTAGTGGACGCTGTCGGACAAAAGGATTTGTAGAATCTTTTGAGGCGGTTGAAGAAAACAATTGCCTCCTATTCTCATGTACCTTTAAATTCTGCAAGCATTGAAAGAAATCCAAATTGTCAATATTTACAAAAGTGATGTCAAACTCCATATAGATATATGCCATCAAGCAAGAACTTCAGATGTACCTCAGTCCGCATTGTGAGGACTTCTTTAAACTCCTTTGTGGCACTCATCAGGCGGTTCTTTAGGCTATCAACAACAGTAGTTGAGTGCGTTGTGGTGTCACTTGATATGTTTGCACTTTCATTCTGTGAATTGCATAATAGTTGTAGGTCTACTACAGCTGTATTTAGTGCAGTAATATCTTGCTTTATAACTGCTGTAAGCTCTTGGATCTCCATAGTTGGATCATCAAACACCGATGTTCTCTTTGCCACTGAGAAAAATATATATATATTAATAAGCTTAATTGTATCATCTTTTGGAGAATTCTTCATCATTAGAAACATAGCCAATCCTAGAACAGCCATCCACAAAGCAATTGAGCTATCAAACATTAATAAGATACTATCCTTTGAGAGATCCACCACCATAACAAAAACCAATTCAATCCTACAATGGCCACATCAATGTCTGCTTTAAAATTAAATCATCAAACTCAACTTAGCTAAGCCTCAGTCCCAAGTTACTTGGGGTCGGCTTATGGATTATCATTTTCTACTCTACATCGTTTTGGGCTCTTTCATTCAAAAAACGTAACCATAAATGGGAAAGAATAGCCAAGTATAGGCTCTTTCATGCCCATCAAATAATATCGAGTTATCATTTAAAAAAAATAGAGATCCACGAAGCAATTGAGGAATCAAATTTTAATCTAAAATGAAAATCAGAAATCGTATACAACAGAGAGTAGAAAAGATAAAAAGAGATGGAGAAAAAAATTATATACATAATAAAAGCTAATATAGCCAAATGTAGTCTAAATGTAGGCTCTTTCATGCTTGTAATATAACATTGAGGACTTAAAGGAAGCAGAATACTGAGAAGGCCACATCTGTAACACTTACGGGGACCGGAATTTGATCAAATAATGCGAAGAAGATTTATTAGGATAGTTACATTTGCAGGTAATCGTCCAGCGTTCTTGGTTCGGAAACCAACTGCAGAAACCAAAATCTACTTCATAATTCTAAATCAATGTTGGCTAATTAAGAAGTGTATCGTCTCCTCTCGCTCTCAATCAACTTGAAATACAAGGATCCTAGAGCCTTTCCCCTTATACCAAATTAATCAGTTTCATACTCGCATTATATATCAACCACCATGGACCTCTTTCGTCTCGAAAGAACCCTAACCAGCACCGAAATTTACTTAATTTTTATCAACATACGTTTATAACGCAATTTTCCATCAAAAACAAACAAATAAATAATAAGAGGAAAAAAAGAGAAACCTTACATTTAGCGAGCTTTGATAACTTCTGAGAAGTTTGATGGATACCAAATCCAATCTTGGACGCCTGTTTATTAAACTCGGATTGAATCGTCGCAGCAGATCGCGTTTCGTCATACTTCGAGAAGCCACTGCGGCCACCGCCGTTTGACACCACGGCTGCATTGCTCGCCGATGAAAATGACTTTTTTAACCTCTCAGCCACGCCTAAAAACTCTTGCGTCCGATCCCTATACGATGATTTTCCCGCCACCGACATGTCTAAATCAATTTATCTGTATTTTCTTTTTGAAGAAGATTTTGGATACGAAAGACAGGGATCTGAAAACCCTAAATCAAGGAATTTTCGGGGGATTTGGGGAAAAAATTGCTCTGTTCTAAGATCCAAGGATCAAACTTTTTATTTATCTTTATAATGAAATATTCTAATATATATATATATATATATATATATATATATAATTTAATTTATTAAAATTGTTATATAAAACAATAAGCTAATCAAATACGAAAAGAATTACAAATTTAATATTAAAAATACAATTTATATTCATATAACATGATTTAAAATCTTATTTAAAATGGAAAATAATTTCATAATTATTTTTAAAATGTGTAATTTTTATTGTATATCGCAAATTTTTGTTAGTTTTGGATAAATTATTTTGTTTTATTAAATTTTAATTAATGTATTTATTATATTTTTATTAATATGTTTATTATAATTATTTAATTTAATTACATTTTTGATAAAATGACATATTTCTATTAATTGAAATGAAATAAAATCCATAAATAAAATTTAAATAAAAATAATATAATATTTGGTTACTTTTTATTTCAATACTTTGTGTATATTTTTATGTAATTAAACATTATCTAGGTCATTAAAAATCAATAAATGGTAAAACTAATTTTTACCAATTTAAACTAAAAATTATAAGATGCATTAATTAATTAAAATATTATTTTTTTAATAATAAAATTTATCAATTTATAAGTAGTAAATTAATAAAATAATTAACTTATTAATATATTATTTTAACTTAAAATAATGATTGAATTTATATTATTAGAATCAGTTTTTAAAAAATTATATAATGAAAATCTGTTAAGTCGATTAAAAAATTATATTTATTATGAAAAAGTTTAATCTTGCATTTTTGTAAATGGTTATTTAATTTTGATATTATTTGCACCTTATTTTAATTTTCTTGATCAAAATTGAATTATTAATGTAGTTGAATTTTAATTCAATTTAAAGTCCATCATTAAATTAGTAGGTTTAAATTAATTTAATTAATTAGCTTAATTGAATAAATGAGTTTGATGGGTCATGGCTATTATTTAAGGTATTTAAGGTATAGAAAAATTAATTTTTTTTAAAATGTGTTTTTTAAAATATCTACCAAAATCATAAATATTAAAAGAATTTGCAAAATAAGGGTTTAATATATATATTTAAAAATGTCAAAAAAAAAAAGAAAGGTAAAAATTGATTTCACCTTTAAATTAAAAGTTAAAAAAATCGACAGGAATTAGGGGTTAGCATTAGTTTATTCGATTCCATTTTATGAAAGATTTGAATCAAATATATAAAACCAAACCAAATCAAATTGAATGAATCAAATAAAGTAAAAACTAAATATGTAAATTGTATAATTGATATAGAATAATAATTAATTATTTGATTTATTTAGTTATTAAATATTTAAATCGAATTAAAAATTAAAAAATAAATTTTTTTTAAAAAATAATCAAATTGAAACCAAAAAACCGAACTAAAATTATCAAATATTATCGATTTATTTCATTTTTTTTATTTTTAAATATTTTTACCCATCCCTAATAAGAATTATGATAATATTACTCTTCCTTTCAAATTGTAATCTAAACTAATAAAATAAAATAAATTTTATATAAATATTAATTTTTATTTAAAAAATATTATTTAAATATAAATCAAAAACTTATGAACATAAAAAATGATGTTATTTTTAATGTTATAAATTCAACGTATTTTAAATTCAAGTTACTTGTTAAATTCAAGTTACTTGTTATGAACTCATACCTCCATATATATTTGTAAATGTGTGAGTTTATAACAAGAAACTTAAATTTAAAATTGATTTAATTTGTAATATTAAAAATAATATAATCTTTTACCATAATAATAAATATTAATTTTTATCTAACCATATATTAAAAATTTATTTCAAATAAACTATTAAATATTTATGATAATTAAATTAAATAAATATAATATTATTTATTCTAATTATCAACTTTACACATAAATATTATACATATAAAATATAGATGTGATTAACTTAAATTTAATGAAAAAATATATGTTAACAATTTATATTAAATATTGACATTAAAAAATACATTTGATTTATTATTAATCATTTTTATTTTTAACCAAAAAGATAAATATTATGTATTATATTTATTTTATAAATATCACATATTTAATTGAATATTTTTTATTTTTGACAATTTTGCAAAATCCTCTTTATACAAATAATGAAAAAACGCAACTTTTGATAAATCATTTTAAATTAATGATTTACACCATTAATATATCATAACTTTTACATTTAAAATATAACCATTTTTTTCCTTTTTCATTACTCAATTATTCCAACCCATCATGTTTTTATCTAGGGATAATTACAGGCTTACCTTAGTTTTAGATTTTAATTTTCAGAAAACCCAGCCCATTAAAATTTTTTTCATCTTTACCTAATTCCTTTTACATCTACAAGTTTCACACTTTTTTTTACAGAACTACCCACTTCTTATTATCGTGCGAATTTCTCTTCTCCTTCGACCCATCTTTCATTCTCTCACCGGCATAATCGGTCATTTCTTCCTACTGCAGTCTCCACTTTTCTGTACTCCGAACAGTCCATTTAACGATCGGGATTTTGTGAACTTCTGCAAACTTGTTTTTCCTTTTTCTGTATACAGTGTTCGATTCATAGTTTTTCCTTGAAACGAGTTACGATGGGTAAAAAGAAGGTTGTCAGTTCTAAACTGAAAACAAGGGTTCATGCGAGACAAAGATCGGGGGAGAATGTTCGGGTTTCGTCCCCTGCAGTGAGCAAACGCCCCATTATGCGAAAGAGAGCTGTCAGAAGCGAGTCGGTTGAGACTGGGTCTTTAAAGAGAGCCAGAAAAATGGATGTTGCGGTTGAGGAAGAATGTAAAGGCTCATGCAAGGTATGTGTTTCACTTTTTATTTGATTTTAAATT
>CANYBF010829691.1:0-11667 GCA_948192965.1 Dalechampia spathulata
TTAGGAGCTTTCATTAAATTAAACAATCGAGCATATTAAGATGGAATACAAATAGATTTGAAATCCCGAACCCACACTCTGAAGAAACTAAGGATGTTTTCAACTCTGAAAAACCAAAGTTTTTATTTCCTAGTTTTCAAAAGTTAATTCAATTGGATTAAATAGAAACAAACTAGGTGGCGACTCCACATATTCTGTTTTCCTCAAAAGTTAAAACTTGTAAAACCGGAAAAGCCGAGAAACGGATACGTACGCTCACACCTATGCTGAATACATGAAGCTTATAGTTTGCAATTTTAGCTCTTGCTAGTTTATTCATATGTCGCGTGAAGAAAATCAGATGGCCGATGCTTTGTCCATGCTAGCTTCAGTCTGTGAATGATCATAGAGTCAAATTCAACCTGTATTCATTGAGTAGTTGAGGATTCCTTGCTATGAAAGAGAATGGGTTATGGTACTAAACCAGCAAGACGAGACCCCATGGTACGCTGATATCATAAATTTTCTGAAGACTGGTGCTTATCCAGAAGAAGCCAATAAAATTGACAAGTTAGCTCTACGCAGACTTGCAGCTAATTTTACTTGGCATTAGGATGTTCTCTACAGAAGAACAGTGGATAGTTTACAACTTCAATACATGTCGGGGGATTAGATTGAATCAATCATGTAAATAGTACACACAGGTGCATGCGGGTCCCATATGAATAGATTTGCTCTTTACAGGAAGACCTATGTTAAAGGTACTTCTGGCTCACTATGGAGATAGACTGTATACAGTTTGTACGAAGATGCCATGAATGTCAGATTCATGGTGATATGAGCCACATACCACCAATAGAATTGCAGAATTTGATAACGCCTTGGCCATTCGCAGCTTGGGGAATAAACATCATGGGTGAGATCCATCCTAACTGGTCTAATGGACATCGGTACATACTGGTAGCTGGTTATTACTTCTCTAAATGGGTGGAGGCAGAATCCTATGGCAAACTTAGGGCAAAGCAAGTTGCCAAGTTCATAGAGAAAAATCTCATATGCCAATATGGGGTACCACATCACTTGGTGTCAGATAATGGAGTGCAGTTCCAAGGCTAAGTTGTTGACTTGCTGGAAAAATATAGGATCAAGCACCATTAATCTTCTCCTTATCACCCTCAAGCGAGCAGGGCAGTTGAAGTATCCAATAAGATGATGAAGTGGATCTTAGCCAAAACCATACAAACTTACAAGGATTGGCCGAAAAACTACCATTTGCCTTATAGGGTTACATAACCACTGCAAGAAGTCCTACGGGTGCTACCCCCTATTCTCTAGTTTACGAGACAAAAGTAGTACTGCCAATCGAAGTGAAGCTGAAATCACTTTGTGTTATTCTGGAATCTTAATCGCTACAAACTAAATGGAAACAGGCCAGGTATGAGTAGTTGGTTACCATTGATGAGAAGAGGCTGAAGGCTCTCTATCATCTACAGCTCTACAAGAAGTGCATGTAAAATGCATTCAATAGGAAGGTTAAACTTGTTGCTATACAAGAAGATGATTTAGTTCTGAAGCAAGTCAGACTAGCTATCCGTGACCCTCACAGAAAGTTCAGACCAAATTGGGAAGGCCCATTCCTTGTCAAAATGATCTAATCCAAAGGCACTATTCACATCTTGAATTTGGAAGGCAATGAATTCTTAGAACCCATGAACCTTGACCAGCTGAAGAAGTATTTCGTCTAGAGCAAAGGATAAAAGAAAAGGCAAAATTAAAATAAAACCTGGTGAGCTGAAAACCTACATAGGTAGTTCTGGCAAAAGTTAAGGCAAAAGAAAAATATTTGCTCGATGAGTTGAAAATCTACTTGGACGACTTATGTAAAATAAGAGCTCTTAGAGGCAAAAGGAGAGTGTTAAAATAGTTGATCAGAAGGGTTAACTCTGTTGCACATTTAAAACTTTTGTGTTGATTTTAGTATTTTTCATGTAAATGTTTTAATCTAATCAATGCAAATGGAACACATGTTCATAAACTTAGCCATAAGTAATACAAATCTTAAACACAAAGTGCTATCCTTCATTATTACGTTAAATATTATTGCCTGATAATGTCTTGTAGTATAGGATTCAGGCATCGTGTAGCACCCATACCTTGTACTCATCATCTGTGGTAGGTCTAGCTCTAGGAATCTCCACTAGCACTATCCAACAACGAGGCCAAGTTCTCCCCACATGCTCCACAAAGCGAGGTACCAACCTTCCTCCCTCAAACTCTATCAGTCGAGGTATAGTCTGTCGATGGCCATACTGATGACAGATCCTAGTAAGATTGTAGTGCATGTAATGCCTAAATCCCAGCAGTGGGATACAATCTACATAAGTCCTTACTGTTAAGTGCTGAATGTACCACTAGGGGTAGGTCCATCGTACTTTACTCTCTTTGATAACTCACATCCACTCGACCCAACCATCGAATGTCAGCATTTTTGCCTCACTGAATGTATAACCCCTCTGCATGTGGCTATGAGGTATGTATCTTTGTAAATCACCCACTGGTAGTGCAAGAATTCCCAGCTTCTTCTGAAGCCAAACCTAAAAATAAAATAAAAAATAAAAACAAAATAAAAAAAAGCTCACTAAGTTCAAAACCTTGCAAAAGGCTACTCAGTCAAAAATTAGAGCGACCCGCTGAACTGAAAACCCAAGGCGGTAGTTCAGGCAAAAATTAGGGTCTGAAGCAAAATCAGTAGCCCAATGGCCTAAAAACCTTGCAAAAGGTGACTCATGCAAAAATTAAGGCAAAATCATGGCTTTTTGAAGTTGAAAACCTACAAAGGTGGCTTAGAATCATTACTTGCAATAAAAGCATACTACTAGTGAAGTGCTCAGACTTTCCTCGCTTCACTTTGTCTAACCCAAGGATTATCTCTGCCATGATCATAGGAAAAGGAGTTCGACCCTCCACCATCTGATCTATCATAGGTCTGATCAGCAAATCACTATGGCTGGATGGATCGACGAACAGGAATTGCGCCAGCAATCCAAATCCCACTATCCTCAACCATGAGGAAGTATCTGCAGCTTTTTGGCTACACAGCCGAAAAATAGCAGTAAGGTCAATGTAACCTTCCATAGTCAGAAGCAACCTTGTCTAAATTGGGCTGATATCAAAAGCTCTAATCAGGTTTAGAAATGCATCTCTTATGGGTACAGGTACTATTAATATCACCGTCATATTACAAGTAGCCCTGAGGATAGCAGTAAATTCCTCATACATCGGGTACAGCTCCACATGTTCAAACCAGAAGACATGGACTACCGGATCCCAAAATTGCACAAAAGCATGCAAAACAGCATTATTGATCGAGACTTGCTAAAGCATCCTTAAGTACTGGAGCCTAATCCTGCTTAATCGACTCCACTCAGTATAGCCCCACTGATGGGAAAGAGCACAAAAAGCAGATAGTGATTGCCGAGTCATTATTTATCTAATTTTTGCACAGAAGAGCAAATGAGTTATGTTTTGTAATGGAGCGTAAAACACATGATATTTATAGCAGCAAACAACTTTAGATTCCACTAATAAATCCAAAAGATACACAGTTTGAGCTTTTGGCTATTTTTAAAGCTTTACACCATAGCTCTAGTGTATTAGGCCCATATGCCAGACTATAACGTATTGTCTTATTATTCTAATATAGAAACTATAAAGTTCTGACATCATGCATATGAGAATCAGACATCATGTCTTTGCTAAACATCATCTTCACTAGAGTGGTCTTCATCAGGGCTGGGACTATCTGGAACCTTGATGTTGTATCACTCCAGACATGCTATCAGCCGAGCAATCTCTCAGCCCATCTGCTCTGTCATCTGAGCATAGCGATCATGCTCCTCTCGTTCCACTTACTGACTTATCTGCAAACATGAGCATATATGCATATAAGTCATGCATCAATGCATTTTTATGCACTTGCATTTATAACAGGAACTCACCTGAACAGTCAGTATCTCAAAAGTATGATAGTGACGTAACCCTATTAGTAGCCTTGAAGCATCCACCATGGCATCTCAAGGCACCTGCAAGATCAAGCACATGTAAAGCCACTAAAGTAAAGGATGCATGAAGTACATATACTCACATGGGTAGTGTTTGAGGGATCAAATTCAATCCCACTCATTACCGGCACTGGGAAAGAGATCTCATAGGGATGACTAGTCTCATCGTAAGTGAACATCAGCGGACTTTGTGGCCATATTAGCTGACCCTCAATGAAGTCTAAAGGGTGATCATACCTAGGGGGCACCTCTAGAGTGCCAGACATTGACCTCGGTAGGACCGCATCAGGTCTGGAATCATAGGATCTCTTCGATGTACTGCCACCTCAAGAATTACCAACAGCTGGTGAACCACGATGCCCACCTTGACTACTATGAAAATCGGGTCTGACTCTGGTCCCACTAGCTCTATCACGTTGACCTCTACATGTGGAAAGCTCCACAGGCCCCAATAGCCTTATCTAAATAAAAGTATGATAATCCACTGGTGACTCTGACAAATGCTCTTGCCCAGGAATACCAGTCAACCCAGTAATAACCTTTAGGTTTGTATCAGTGCATGAAGCCCAGAACATCATGCATGGTGGATCAGCAGGCTCTACATGCCCTTCTAGCCTTAGTTTCTAGTCAATCATGAACTCCTCTAAATAAAAGATTCTACCCTCAGGACTTTCTAATAACATATACCGCTTATCCTTACATGTCGAGTTAGTCCAATATTCTGGCTGAGGAAACATGTTGCTCCAAGGATAAGGGCGTACCTATTCCAAAAATGATGAGAAAATAAAAACCTGCTCAGGTATTTCTTAAACTAGTTTAATACAGTTTCATACTAATTGAATTGTTTCTTCTTACCTGATCCTAGGTCAAGTTGTTGAGATGTTCTCTCAACTCATCTATTTTATAGTCAAGCCTTTGCCTTGGTACACTCCACACCTGTATGTGTGGGAAGCCAAGCAGTATCCCATGCAGAATCTCAGGTTCTAGCAACAGTCCAAACTCATATGCCATGATCTACAAGATCAAAATACACAGTCAGCAAGACTCAAGTGAATTTCAGAATCATAATCAACAGAATTCTGCTTACCTCTACAACTTGCCAGCAGCCAATAAAACGATCTCTGTAGTGCCTACTACAGAGGTCCAACCCTTGCATCAAATGAGCTAGACCAACACTGCCCCAGTCAAATTTCCCAATGGCATCCAAGTCATGAAGGGCCCATAACACAGACATGTAGATGTTATTCCTAAGGTCATTGAAAATAGTACACCCCAGCACATACAGCAAAAAACTACGAGTGTACTGGTCTATAGAGATCATCTTGCCAAGGGTCTCAACCAACACTGCTTCTCGAAGGCTGTCATAAGATATACTATGCCCACCTTGCACATTAGATGACACATCTAGCAAGTCAAAGATCATGCCATATGACTAACACGGTGATGTTAGTTTGGCATCAAAATGAATAGGCAGCCTTGCACATTCCAGGCCAGTGATTTCAGTAAAAATCCCCGATGTAATAGCAATCTCACCCATTGGCAAGTGAAAGGTGTGAGTAGAGTCCATCCACACTTGACCATCACTGTAACAATAAATCTGTTACACTTCTTCTCAATGCCAGTAAAGCATGAGATGTATGGACCGAAGCAGCTCTAGTCCACTCTGACACGCACCTCTCGAGGTAGTTGGGAGTACCATTCAAAAATCCCCTGGAGGCTGCCAGCTTTGACAATTATGCACTCCCTCTACAAATTACAGAAATCATGTCAGCTACATACTAGATTAGAGAATAAAGATAGCATTACAGAGGTCTTAAAGCGCTCTCCTTAGCCTCAAAATCAAATTATTCATGCCTATGAATCGAAAGGATGCCAAATTTTCTGAAAAATGGCCGAGAAACGTGAATTTTTGGCCATTTTTCATTGCAATGTGCGCCATACATTACTTAATGTGCACCATAAAAAAGTAATATGCGCCATACATAGGGTAATGTTTGCCACATATAGGGTAATATGCACCACATGTTGTAAGACCCATTTTGAAAAATCTGATTTTCCCTAAACCGCCTCAATAACCACTCACATACCTAAGCCTAGCACTAACCTAGCATAAAATCTAAGCCCAACCCTAGCCTAAAAACAACAAAACAACCCTAAACTTCATTTCTAAAAAACCATAAAACTAAACCGAGTTACAAAAAACTCACATTCTCGGCAGGAGCTCAAGAGCAATGGGAATCTATGGTGAATGTCTCTGTAATTACATCACCAAATCAAGCCCCAAAATAAGCATCACGGGTTGTATGCTCGGTTATGGCATAGGTTTGTACTGATTTAGGATCCCGGGGTGTAGATTGCATCCTAAATCTGACCATTTTTAGCGAAATCTTGAGTTTCAGGTGTTCAGGATTGAGAGAAAATTGGTTTAGAGGGTGGAAAACAAATAAATTTTTGGTTGGACATCTTGGAATATATAATTTCCAAGCGATGTGTGCCACATGTAGCATAATGTGCATAGCATGTAATAAAAAAATGCTAACTTGCATTGGCTTATAGGGGGGTTTGCTAACATACACACCCCTTATTAAGATGCATTTGATGAATTAGGCCTCTTCCAAAAATTTCAAAATTTTTAGAGGTCATTTACTCTGTCAAACCCAATTTTCATGACCCACAACATCTGAAAAATCTAGAAAGTCAGTCAGAATGCAGCAGACCGATACTCAAAAATTTAGGTATTTTTTGTAAACTACTTCAATACCAATTTCACTGATAGATTCTTTTTCTATATCTAGCATAGATAAAAAAAATTGATCTAGCAGACGATCAAAAATAGTTAAACTGTTGACTTTTGGTCAAACTATTGACCAGACAGTGTCGCATTTTGGTAGAGGATCCCAAATGCAGATTTTGGAGAAGCTCGACATTTATTTGATGGTTCGAGAATTGATCTGACGGTTAATCACCCTGACCCAGCAGATAGTCACCTCTTGTTCTGCAGCAACCACCCGATCTAGCAGAGATCACAAAATCAAGCCTTTGGTTCCAAACCCTAGCAGTAGGCATCCGGTCGTTGACATCAAATGATTATATCACATTAAAGCCATCGATCTCATAGTGACCGCCGATCAGCCTTGATTAGATAACCTGAATGTCAGGCCCCCAGTGATAAAATTGGGATCGTCAGTGGTCAAAACCATCAGCCAAAAAATATCAAAGAACCAGCTGAGGATCCCAAATGCTATTTTAGGAATATTTAACATTTATTTGATGGCACGAGTGCTGACCCAGCAGACGATCATCCAGGTCCTACAGTTGACCACTTGATCTAGTAGAGATCACAAAACCAAGCCCTTGGTTCTCAAATCCTCACAGTAGTCATCTGAACACTGACATCAGATGATTTCAAGCCTCGCAGCATAGCCATCAGTCCCACCAAGGACCACTAATCAGCCTTGGTCATTTCAGCCCAAACATCGGGCTCCTAGTGACAGAATTGGGACGTAAGCCTCAGCATGAGCATCAGGTCAGTACTGATCTTTTAGCCCGAGCATTGGGCTCCCAATGACAGAACTGGGATGTAAGCCTCAGCATGAGCATTAGGTCAGCATTAATCTTCTAGCCTAAGCATCGGGCTCCCAGTGACAGAATTGGGTTCTAAGCCTCACCACGAGCACTCTACAAGCCTCAAACACGAGCGCCATGCAAGTCTCAGCATGAGCATCAGACTTCAAAGCGTGCATCGATCAGGTACCTCCTTTACTCTTGGTGAAAAATTAGGTTATGATCAGGAATCATTTTGATGACTTAAGCTTGTGTCACCTCAAAATGATCCTAATCAAAGGGCAAATTGTTGACCCTGACTTTTCACCCACCTGTGATTTCAGGTTTTTATCAATTTGGCTTGGTACAAGTCCCCGATGTTGACCCCAATAGTGCATATATGCCTATTTGGCTTTCTCTGACCCTGATATATGCATATATGCCTATATATATATATATATCCTATACCGCATGCATAACGATGTACCATTCTTAATCGATCCATTATTCTGTTATTATAATACAAGCGTTAATTATATCAACTCCTTATTAACATCATTAACATACATACATTATTTTTCTTATTTATGGATTGTTATATATATTATTATTGTCATTACTATTACTATCATTACTGTTCTTATTGTCAATACTTTTATTACTACCAAAGTACCGAATATGTAAGCAGCACAAATATCATGGAATAAAGATCTGGTGTGAAGTTCGAGTCCTCTACTAAATTCACTATCTGAATATCCTACTGCTGACTCCACTAATTCCCTTGATCCCTGATGTCACTATTTCTTGCATTCGTCAATTGACAAACACTGAGTATAAAACTCAGTGGTGCTAGTAAAATAAATAAACATAAATAACATATCAATCACATGTTATAATAACAATAACAAAGGAATCATCATTTCAACATAATCACAATGTATCAACATAAATCCTATTTAATATATCATAAATCCTATTTAATATATCATATGCCATTAAATGTATACCATTATCACCATTCACCATCCTTGTTGTTTACCTATGAATTTTATTTCAATATCATCATTTAATCATAATCATTCTCAATGTCATCATTATCATAGTATAATGTTTCATAACATTATTTCATCAATATATATGTGTTGACCCTGACTTTTCACTATTGTATAACTTAGGGTTTTTTATTGATTTGGCTAGGATTTAGTCTCTGATATCAATCCCTATTATGCACATAGGCCCCTGTGTCTTCCCATGCGTGTTCTGGTGCGCAGAACATTTCAGGACTGGTGGGGCCCACCATGGCGCCTGGCGGGACCCACCGCATATTCTAAGTGTTCTGTATGCGCAGAACACCCTTCCCTATTGCCTGTACAAGGGCAAAACACTTAGAATGCAAAGTATTGCATTTTTGGCCCTGTTTACTATTCATTATGAATAGTATGCAGCTGGGGCCCGCTACCCCTATTGCCTATTCATTGTATTCTGTACTTACAGAATACAATTTCATGTTGCCTTACGCAGGGCACAACGCTTGGCATCGCAAATGCCATTTTTCTGGGCCCACTGCGCTGTGAGGCCCACTTAGCAGAAGCGGGGCCCGCAGTTTCCAATTACCTGTACTGTGTATCCTGTACTTACAGAATACATTTTCTAGATGCCTTACGTAAGGCACAATGTTTGGCATCACAAATGCCATCACAAATGCCATCATCTGGGCCTGCTATGCGGTGGGACCCACTTAGCAATAACAGGAGCTCGCTGCTCCTATTTTCAATTCTGTGTATTCTATACTTACAGAATACACTTCACAGATGCCTACGCGCTGTAGGATACGTAGAATGCAAAATATTACGTTTTAGACTTAGGTTACTATTCACTATGAATAGTGTACAAGCGGGGCCCGCTTCCTTAATTAACTAGTTCTGTGTATTCTGTACTTACACAATACATTCCGCTGTTGTCTTACGCAAGACACATCTCGTGCCATCTCAAATGTCACATTTGTAGGTCCACCACGCTGCGGGGTCCCGCTAAACGCTAGTGGGGCATGCTTCCCACTATCGCCCGCTTCAATGTGTTCTGTACGCACATAACACACTCCGATTGCTGCCTCACTTGAGGCAGAATGCTTGGCATGCTATTCGCCACTTTTCGGGCCATTTTGCATAATGGGGCCCATAGGGGTACTATTCATCATGAATAGTACCCCTATGGGCCCGCCGCCTGAAATCTCCAATCTAGGTGTTATCGACATGCAGAACACGTTTACTCTATTGCCTGCCCGAGGCACGGCTCACGGCACCCCGTTTGCCACGTTTTGCCCTTAATGGGCCTATCAGGCCCAAATTGGGCCCATTAGCCAAAACTCGATGTTCGGGGCCGAATTTGAGAAAATTTATAACTGCAAAGTTTCTCAGAATGTTGATTACACTTAGATTGACATATGGCTTACATCCCGTTCCACCCGTACAAGGTGGAGCGCATAGGCAACGTGCGTAGCGCATAGCCCTATAGGCTACGCATGTTGCATAGTAATCTCAGAAAAAGACATTTGGTCGGGAGCCATTTTGGGACCAAATTTGGAAAAATTTTCTTCTACAAAGTTGTTCCTCACGTCGAATAACGCTTGTACGCTTCACGGCGCATCCCGGAAGCGACCGCAGTGGGCCCTACGTGAGGGTTTCTAGGCTATATGCGCGCATATAGACCTATGTGCGCCACATGTAGCACATGTGTGGCGCACATAGGTGTACATGTGGTGCACATGTACACAAATATGGCCCAAAAATTACAAAACTGCCACCCAAAAATTTCTTCTATAATTATGGAGCTCGGGCATAATTTTAGGGATCCTGAAAATTGCTTGAAGGCAAGCCAAACCTCTGCCAAAATCATTCCACAATTAATTAGGCCCCTAATTAATTTTTTTTAAAGGATTTAGAGACCTAATCTGCTTAGTTAGGGTCCCTAAACGTTCCTGGAGTGAAGATCTATGAAGAAAAGCCCCTGCTACAAGGTAATTTCTTCCCATTTCTCCAAATTTCTTGATTTTCTTCTGATTTTAGGTATTTTTCGGGTCTATATGCTGCGCATATAGACCTATGTATGCCACATGTAGCACATGTGTGGCGCACATAGGCCTATATACTACACATATAGGCCTCGGTTTTTAAAGAAAATCGCATTTTAACCCCGGTTTTCTTCCCGATCTGGCTCTGCCATGCCTTAGGTGTCCTAGATCTGCCTGATATTTGCTGGATCTGTGGTAAAATTAATTTTTAAAATTGTTTTACTCAATTTGGATGCAAATCCTCGCACAAAAATCCAGTTTTAGGTCCGATCTACCTAGACCGGGGCTAGATCTAGGTTTCTGCAAAAATGATTTTCAGTTTTCAACTGGTTTTTGAAGCTATGTGCGCCACACATGGCTCTATGTGTGCCACATGTCCCTCATGTGTGGCGCACATAGATCTATGTGCTACGCACGTAGATCTCGGTTTTCCAGAAAAACCCTATTTCAGCTCGAACTGCTTCCAAAACTCGTCGGTTTTGAATAGCTAGATCATGTGCTTGGGGTTCTGGATCTATCATAAATAACTTAGATCTACTTGGTTTTAACCCTAAAATCAATTATTTCAATTAATTGCTCAATTAATTGTTTGGTTCAACGAACCGGAGGCTAAAATGAGCTCAGATTGAGGTACTGTCTTCACTGAACTTGCGTATTTTTATCTGTAGAATATTTCTGTACTGACAGATTTCATTTTTGTGCAGATTCATAGGGTATGTGTGCCACATATCATGCTATGTGCGCCATACCTTTGCCATGTATGGCGCACATAATCTGATGTGCGGCACGCATAGTTCACATTTTTCCAGAAAAACCATATTTCTGGTCATATTTTAGCCGTATTTTGACGTATCTAGTGGTATTTGAGCTTCACAGTAGCTCAGGTATTCTGGAAAAGTCATAAATTAATTTTACATAATTAATTTTGGCCTCAAAATAATTTTTACGTTAAAAATGCAATTTTTAATCGTATAAATGCAATTTTCGAAAGGATTGGATTTTAATCGGTCGAGG